>PVIA01006571.1:0-95580 GCA_004024845.1 Tonatia bakeri | reverse complement strand
TCCAGCTTGCTGATTAGATCCTCTGCTTCATCTAGCCTGCTTTTAATTCCTTCTACTATGCTCTTCATTTCATATATTGTATTCTTAATTTCCTCCTGGCTCTTATTGATAGTTTCTATGTCTTTTTCCTTGCTGACACAGTTCATAGTAAGTTCCCTGCAGCTTCCCTATAGTTCTTAGTAGTTCTCACTGAGCTCCTTTAGCATCCTTATAAGCATTATTTTGAACTCAGTGTCTGATAGTTTACTTGCCTCAATTTCCTTTAGCACTCTTTCAGGAGATTCGTCCTTTCTTTTTGATTGGGGTTGTTTCTTTGAATACTTGTATTAGGTGACCCTTCTTGTTTGTTTCTGCTTCTTAAATTGATTTGCTTTGACTCCGTGTCTTCATGGTGTGAACTTGTTTGGTAGAAGACCTGTTGGGCTTGGTAGTGCAGTCTTCTTGATCTCCTCAACTTGAAGCTCTTGAGATGTCCTTTATGACATTTATGTGTTCTCTCTGGTTGTAATTGGAATTTGGTTGTTGTTGAGTCAATCTTTGGTGGGTTCTTCCCTCTGGTTGGCTGACTGAGAGTCACTCTGCCCACCATATTTTGTATGGTCTTGTACAAGTGCTGCCAGAACAAAACCAGACAGCCCTGGCTGGTGTGGCTCAGTGGATTTAATGCTGTCCTGTGAATCAAAGGGTCACTGGTTTGATTCCCAATCAGTGGGTGTGGGCCAGGTCCCCAGTAGGGGGCTCACAAAAGGCAACCACATGTTGATGTATCTCTCTCACCCTTCCATTCCCTCTTGCTAAAATAAATTAGAAAATAAAACAAATATATAAAAACAAACAAAAAAGAACAAAACCAAACAACCCAAGAGACCAACCCACACCTGCAAAAATAAATCCCAACCAACAATCACACTATCAACATCCATGAGCCAGTATTAATAAAGGTGTAAAGAGATAAAGAATATTATAAGAAAGGAAAATCAATGTGAGATGATTAAAAAAAGAAAAATGATTTTGAGAGGGTGGAAGGGGTAGCAATAATAAAAGTAGAGAATGGAGACAAGACCAAGAGAGAAAGAAAGTAAAATTTACATCATAAATTAAAAAGGGTGAGAAGAAGGCAGAACGGAGTGAAAGAAGTGAAGCATATAATATCAGGTTTAAATAGAAATTAAAATGTATATAATAAGAAATATAAAAAAAGAACCATATTGGAGAAAATATCTTGCACAGCACTATCAACAACAAATGAGTAAAGATTAATATAGGTGTGATGAGAATAAGAAGGAAAAAAGAAAGAAAGAAAAGCTTAAGAGATGTGTAGAGGAAAGAGAGTTGATTTTGAGAGAATAGAGAGAGATGGAATACTCAGAGTAAGAAATGAAAACCATGTTAAGACAGGAAATAATAAAATTTAAAATGAAAAAATGCAAAAAAAGCAGGAGGAATGCAAAATGGAGTAGGAGAGGGGGATGTTAAAATTTTAAATTTGAAATAAAAAAATAGTTAAGATCTAGAAATAAAAATGAATAAATGCTACAATAACCACCATATCCACAACCAATGAGCAAATGCTGATAAAGGTGAAGAGAAAATAATGCTATTTTAGGAATGGGAAAAAGAATGTGAGAATACTAATAAGAATAAAAATGGCTTTGAGGGGCTAAAGGGGGAAGAAATATTAAGTGTGGAATGGAAACAAGTTGTAGAAAGTGAGAAAATAAAATTTAAAATAAAAATATGAAGTGAAAAAGTGGAAAGAAGATGGTAAAATGGAATAAGAAAAGGGAGGAGTAAACTATGAGATTTGAAATAAACTATTGTATAAAAACTAGTGGCCTAATAGGTACAAATTTGAAGGACAAGAAATAAATATTAAAAAGCCATGCAGGTAAAAATAATGCAAATCAGGAAGAAGGCCAAGATGGAATTTTTCTGTGTAAAAGCCAGTGTTTACCACTGTGTTCTTATTTTGGATCTTTTCTTGGAGATGTCAGATGATGTCCCAGTCTGGCCCTAAGCAGCTTGTTCAAGACTACAAGTGATCTAGTCTCTGGTTGTCTCTTTCAGTTGCTAACCTAGTCAATCTCTAATAAACAGTCAAGCTTAAGCACCACAGGGTGGGGCAGAATAATTCTTATGGGTGGGTCTACTTCTTCCCCTCAGGCTGATACCACTTGGATGGGACTTCTCTGCCTGAGCAAGACGGCTCCTGCAGTATGGGGAATGACTCAGCACAGGGATTCTGGCAACTGCCCCCTCACTTACCTCCTCAAAACCACCATCCCCAGACTCTCCTCATTCATCTCTATCCCACTCTGCACGCCCTTTTCAGGAGCCCAGGGTAAGTAGCTGCAACAAATTTGTGTGTGATGATCATTTAAGAGTCTTTCTGTGTCTCCAGCCACCTCTCCATGGCAGATAGAAACCCCACCACTTTTCACAGCTGGAGTTATTTGGGTTGCTTTCTGGCTCTGGTGTTATAGGCTGGGGAGCCCAGCTTGGGATTTATACCCCATATTTCTCAGGATGAACCCCTCTGGCCCCTGAATTTTCCCTCCAGCATTTCAGCTGCCACCCAGCAGAGTCCACTCAGTACTCCCATGTTTCATCTGCACTCCCTAACAGTCATGGGGTGAAGTGTGTAGGAGACCATTCTGCATGGCGTGGGCCCAGCTCCCACTCAGAGATGCACAGGACCAGCTGCCATGGATAGGTTCTCCCATGGGGAATCAGGCCTGTAATGTACCTAGGCCACTTTGAGACTTGCTTTTGGTAAAGCTCCCTCACCCTGAATTGAGATAGCAAGTGCTTATGGTAACTTCCTAAAATCCAGACTAAAGCTTCCCAGTATGGAGTGAAACTGGTTCAACTACTTTTTGTTTTTCATTTGCAAATATCCTTCTTCTGTGATGTGATTAGCAGCATTGGCTCCTTTGTTTTCTGTAACACCTAAAGCGAGCCTGTGCATAGTAAATGAGGAACATCACGTAATGTGCCAAGAAACCAAATAAAGACCTGCGACAGCGGAGGCTGTGGCTTTTGGCTCCTCTTGAGATTGAAGCCACTTGCCCTTTTCCTCCACAGGACTGGTAGTCTGGTAGTCCTTGTGAATGTCTCTCCTCCATCCACAAGGTGGCAGACCCCACATGCTGGGGTCCACACCAGCTGGTGCCCAAACAGAGACCCAGGGCTATGAGCTGTCATTGTGGACGACACACCAACTTGGTTGGAGCACACGCTCATTAGCCCAAGTAAGGGCCAATGACCCCGAGTGCTGTTCAAGAAGGTCATAAGGGTATGCTGGATTTCAGAGGAAAAGGGTTTTCTTCCTAGGTCACCCTCTCTTGTGACTACTTTGCAGCTGTACCTTCTTTAGTGAGTAGAAGCCTTGCTCTCTTTCCCAAGCACTTGCTGAAAACTCATTGGTGCAGGTAGAGCAGTTAAGAGCCATGAGGGTGCTTGCTGCAACACTGTAAAAACACACACAAGCCGATACCCATGACACAACCCACAACTAGGTCTAGGCTTAGGAGAAAGAGCAAAGATTTTCCCTTTAATCACCTTTAAAAACATCAACTAGTTACAGGACAATTTACAAGTACCTCAGCAAATTCTTTCTTTTAAGCCACCTCTTGCAGACCCTTCAGTTTTGCCTTTTTCCTCTGTCCACCTGCATAAGGATTTAAAGGTGCAGGCAGATAAAAAGCAAAATTGAGATTGGTTTTGTAATTGCTGTGTTTTTGGCAGGAGGAATTTCAGAAAAAGTTTCTTTTATTTGTTAAAAAATTTCTTTAAAAGTTTCTGCAGATCCTCAACCATGGGGAATCTGCTCTCTAAGGAACAAGAGCAATGTTTTAAGCTAGCTCAGCAGACTTTGGGAGCTTCTGGATGTCTCCCTGATAAGCAATCTTTAGACTTACTTAGGAAAAAGTTGAGCAGAAGTAGAAATAACCTGAGGTGGTGTGAGATAAGATTCTAGGTTAATGTCTCACTCCCTTCTTTAGAGGATATAATTTGAAATAATTGGTTTGCTTGAATTTTGTTTTTTGTTTTTAAAGGAACCATCCAGTCTCAAAATATTTTGCTAAACCTCTGATAAATAGAATAAGATCTCTAATGTTGTTACATCATAAGGATTCTACTTAGAAAGAATTTAAATTGATTGTTTGAAGGAAGGAATAAGATCTCACTTTCCTCAGACAGTAAAAAGTGCAGGAAGAAAAATAATGAGAAAATGTGTCTTTTAACCACTCTGAATCCTCCTTATGGAGGCCCAGAGACTTCTTTAGTCCTAAGAACAAGCAGTGTGAAGCTTAGCATCCTCCCTCCCTCTTCTCCAGCCTTCCTAAAGTTGTCAAGGGCACTAGATAATGAGACAGCTCACTTTTGGGCACAATCAAGGAATACAGTAATCAATAAGAATTAACAACAATAACAAAAACAGTAAATGTATTTGCCAGTAGAGAACAAACTTTCTGAAAGTTGTGAATGTGTTCACAAATTTGTCTATCTAAAGGATGCTATAAGTGGGATGGGGATATGATGTGTTAAAAAAAATATTAAGAATCCTCCTTGTTTATGCCAGAGCCATGACCCTTTATTGTAAAACTGAAATATAGGTATACTGTCTCCCTGGGAGAACTAGGCCTTCTCCACAGAAGATTAAGCACCACTTTTTAACTCAGTACCTGTAAACACAAATTGTTTCCTTGGGGAAGAACTGGCTATTCTCCCAGAGGGAACAGTTAATCAATCGAGTCATAAAGGACCCTTGGTGCACAACCATTTTTTCTTTTTTTAAGATTTATTTATTTATTTATTTTTAGAGAGGGAAGCAGGGAGAAAGGGAGAGAGAAACATCAATGTGTGGTTGCTGGGGGCCATGGCCTGCAACCCAGGCATGTGCCCTGACTGGGAATCGAACCTGCAATACTTTGGTTCGCAGCCCGCGCTCAATCCACTGAGCTACGCCAGCCAGGGCTTACAACCATTTTTTCTAAAACATATTTTTTCAGAGCACCCCCCAGATCTTTCCCACTTTACTTGAAAACTTTGAACCTAGGAGCTACCAGAGCCTGAGAACAACAGGGCAATTAACTTGCTGCTTAAATTCATTGCAGCTTGCAGAAACAGTAGGGGGCCTGTCTTTCTAAGCTAAGCAGATTATTAAAGAATTTTCTGATTGCCAAGCCTTAGCAAGGCACCCCCATTTACAGGAGTTAATCCTCAAGGAGTAGGTTCTCAAATAATTTGCCAAACAGATGTCAGTCATTACACTCCCTTTGGAAAATTCAAATACATTCATATTTCTATTGATACTTACTCTGGTGTCCTACATGCACCTGCTTTAACAGGAGAATCTGCTAAAAATATACAAGGCCTCTGGCTTGAGGCCTTTAGTCATTTAGGATGGCCTCAGCAAATTAAAATGGATAATGGCCCTGGATACTTTGCCTATTCTACTCAGGTTTTTCTTCCGAATTGGAATATCCAACATAAAACACGAATATCTTATAATCCAACAGGTCAGGCAATTGTAGAACAGGCTCATTATACTTTCAAAAATCTTCTTAAAAAATTACAGAAAAAGAGGAAGCCATGAGTCCTCCCCCCAAAATTTGATTTTATTAGCCATGTTTACCTATAATGTTCTAAATTGTGATGAATCACTCTGTATTTAGATTGAGAAACATTTTCAGAAGAAAGAGCAAAAGTCATCTTATCTTCAGGTTTTATATAGAGATCCTTTGGGAGATGGGTCTTGGCAAGGCCCTGTAGATCTCTTAACATGGGGAAGAGTGTATGCTTGTGTTTCCATCCCTACAGGTCCTGTCTGGCTACCAGCCAAAAGAGTAAAGCCTTATCATGGGTGGGATAGACACCAAGCTCTTCTACCTGAAGCTGAGAACCAATCGACTGACAGACCAGATGGCCCAACTGATCCTGAACGACCAGAAGGAAAACGGACACTCATACCATCACTCATGGGCCTGGGTCTGCCAAGGGAGGAGGATGGGGCATGCCCCAATGACAGAGGCCAAGGCTCAAGTGCCTCCTGTAGAGGGTAACAACCCCTTGGTGCCCCATAACGCTCAATGGTTGAACCCTAAAAACTGGTTCAATGGACTGAATTCACAAGTTTGGGTCCTAGCAGCCCATGGATGCCCCTTTGTCTTAATCCTTATTTGTGCTTTATGATATACATAGAGTTTGTTTCCTTAAGATTGCATTTGGGAACAGCAAATAGTAGGTTTCACAGACCTAACAGTTACAATAGCATTTACAAATGAAAAAGCAGGGAGATCAGATCTTGGGAACTGCCCTGCCTGGTTTCAGAATCTATAACCCCCCATGGCTAAGGCTGAGTGAGAGACCTTGGGACCATAAGCCACTGAGGAGACAAAGCTTATTTCCCTGGCAGGAGCACTGCCTTTGCCCTGCCCATTTTACTTCACCCTGCCTGGCCTCCAATGCTTGGTTGATTAGCTAATGAGGGTAAGATTCCTCAAGGGAGGAGCCACCTAAAACAGGCATGATCATCAGCAGGACCTCAGGGAAGGACTTGGGGGAGTATAGAAAAAAGGAGTGGTGGACCCTCACCCATCTGCTTTGACATAGCTGGAGTCCTCATTCTGTCTGCAAGAAGTTTCCTAATCTCTTGACTGCCTTACTCTCCCTGATCAACCTAAACGTGAAACAGTGGTGGAGGTGGGTGCAGCCTTGTGCTGGAAAAGTAGGTTCTCAGGGGCAATCAGGCCTGAAAAAGAATGCATAAAGTCCTATGAAACCTACTTTGCTAGTACCCTCAATTTAAATGATATGGGGCCAAGCCTGAAATGAGTTTGTTTCCTCAAAGTTTTATGGCACTTTAGCTATCTGACCCTGACTCAAAATAGGCCCTCAGAATTCTCTGAATGTTATCTATTTGATCATTACTGTCTGACAATGATTGATGGGCTTAATCTGAGAATTTGGGTCTTTAGAATTACTGATTACTTACTGATTGTAATAATTTGCTGTGTACTTTGATGGATTTATGAATTGTTTTCCCAGGGTCCTGTGAAAGACCAGCAAGTACCAAGCTTTGTGGGATCCATAGTGGTCCTAACTAAAAACAAAGGGGAGATGTAGGAGACTGTTCTGTGTGGTGTGGGCTCAGCTCCCACTCAGAGATGCACAGGACCCATGCCCACGGATAGGTTCTACTGTGGGGAATCAGGCCTGCAATGTGCCTAGGCCATTTTGAGTCTTACTTTCTGCTAAAAACTCCCTCACTCTGAATTGAGGATGTTTACTGCAAAGTAACTTCCTAAAATCCATGCTGAACCTTCCAAGGATGAGTGTAACCGGTTCAACCACTTTTGCCTTTTCATTTTCAAATATCCCTCTCCTGCGATGTGATTAGTGGCACCTGTTCCTTTGTTTTCTGTAAATGGTAACCACCTAAAGTGAACCTGTGCATAGTAAATGAGGACCATCGTGTACTGTGCAGAAAAACCCAATAAAGGCCATTCATGGCAAGGGCCAATGCTTTTGCTCCCCTTTAGAGAAAAGCCATGCTGTCCCTTTTCTTCCACCAACTTGTTAGTCCATGTGAATGTCTCATTTCATCCATAGTGAGGCGGACACTGGAGTCTGGTGTCTGCATTACATCATTTTGGATTTTTTGGAATAGTCTGAAGGATAGGGGTTAGCTCTTTCTTAAATGCTTTGTAGAATTCACCTGTGAAACCATCTAGTCCAAGGCTTTTGTGTGTCAGGAGCTTTTTATTTCTGTTTCAATTTCATCTGCTGTTATTGGTCTGTTCAGGCTTTCTGCTTCTTCTTTGTTGAGTTTTGGAAGATTATATTTTTTATAGAAATTTGTCCATTTCACTCAGGTTTTCAAATTTCTTGGCATATTGTTCTTTGTAGTAATTTCTTACAATTCTTTGCATTTCTGTGGTATCAGTTATAATCTCTCCTCTTTCATTCCTGATTGTTTTTATTTTGGGCCCTCTCCTCTCTTTTTTTCTTGATGAGCCTGCTTAAAGTCTTGTTGATTTTGTTTATCTTTTCAAAGAACAAGCTCCTGGATTCACTGATCCTTAGAATTGTGCTTTTAGTCTCTACAACATCCGAATCTTTAAACACTGCACTTTCTGCTTTTTTTTCTCAACATCCACAATCTTTTGGTTTCTTGATTAGCTCTATGATAAATCCTGTGAAGTCCTGCTCAGCATCTGGACACAATTTTCTCTAGTAGGAATTTATTGTTTGGAACTTGATGGATTTCACAGCTTTTTCTACAACAATGATGGCAATATCGATGGTGTCATCCTTTCAGACTTTCATGATGTTCTATTAGGGTTCTCCTCCATAGTACTGATAATTATTTTCACAAGTCTTAAAAGTTCTTAGGAACCATGATCTAGAGACCAAAATAGGAAGATTACACCTAGGGGCAAGTAGACCACTTTAATGATGTCTTCAGTGTTGAACTCATAGGGTTGTGGATAGCCAGGGCCATTGTGCAGTATCTAAACTTTAAGGACATGCCTTTACTAGAAAGGTTCTTCCTGACTTCAGGAAAAAAAGAATTGATGAAACCAGTCCAGGAAATATGTTCTTGTTGTCTAGGCCTTCTTATTGTACAACCAAAGACTGGAAGCTGGTGTTTATCTGTTCCTTTCCAAGCTCAGGGGTTAGCAGCTTTATAGATAAGGGCAGTCTTGATGATAAACCTGACTATGTTTGCATTAAATGGTAGAGTAAGCCTATCCCTTCTTGCATTAAATCCTGTTGTTCACTAATAAATGTCCTTTGTAGCATTTTTTGGGGGGAGGGGGTGGGGGGAGAATAGGGCACTTTTATCTGAATTAAAAGTTCCCTTCTATTTCTGGTGCTGTATACTTTTTTATTTTTATTTTTCATTTTTAATTGTTTTTCAAGTACAGTTTTCTGCCTTTTCTCCCCATCTTTCCCCACCACCCCAGCCCTCCCTGCCTCCCTACCCCATTTCTACCCCTCCTTGTTGTTGTCCATATGTCCTTTATAATTGTTCCTATAAACCCTTTACCATTTTCCCCCATTATCCCCCTCCCCTCTTTCTTCTGATCACTGTCAGCCTGTTCTCAATTTCAATGTCTTTGGCTATATTTTGCTCGCTTGTTCATTTTGTTGATTAGGTTCCTGTTAATGGTGAGATCATATGGTATTTGTCTTTCCCTGCCTGGCTTATTTCACTTAGCATAATACTCTCCAGTTCCATCCATGCTGTTGCAAATGGTAGTAGCTATGGAATTTCCTCAGAAAACTAAAAATGGAACTGCCTTTTGACCTGGCAATTCCACTGCTAGCATTATATCCTAAGAGCCCTGCAACACCAATCCAAAAGAACCTATGCACCCCAATGTTCATAGCAGCACAATTTACAATTGGTCTGTTATTGTGCTGGAGGCATATGACTTTAATGGTGTTTGGGAACTCATCTGCTGCCTCTTGATTTGCATAAGCTGCTTCTCGTGTTACACTGACATTTTTAAAGCCAAACCACTTTCTAAAATTATTGAACTACCCTTTGCTGGCATTAAATTCTCCAGGTCTAGAACTTCTACCTTCTTTTCACTTCAAGTTGTCATGTAATGACTTCATTTTTTTTCTTGAATCATATTAGAATCTACAGGTGTGAATGTGTACCCTTATAAAAGCTGTATTTTCAATACAGGATAAAAAAGTATTTCACAAAAAGTGCAAGGTTTTCACACATGTGAACATATCTGCAAAAATCACTTCAAAAATATTTTTTTCTATTTTTACAATAGTCCTTACACTGGATTCATTTATCTTCAAAGAGCAGGCAATCACTGCTGCAGATCTCAGTCTACCATACATATGAAGCACTTCAACTTTTTCTTGTAATGTCATGACATTTCTCTTCTTCTTGGGAACTCTTACAGCGTCACTAGTGGCAGTTTTTATGGGTCCCATATGTTATTCAAGGTTTATGTTATTGCATTAAACATAATAAAAATACACAAGCATCATGACAGATTACTTTTTATTGTGATACACAATTTATTGTAGAGACAACTGCTCACAAGGAAATGATTAGTATAACACAGCCTTTTAAGCAGTTATTTGCAACACTTGAGCTTATCACAGTCACAACAGGAGGTAGCTATAAAATTATTACAGTAGCACAGTATGTACTATAGTTAATTTTATGCAATTAAATTTAATACTGCATCTTTGTTTATATTTATCTTTACTGGGAATGGTGTTATGTAATATCTGTAACTGTTTCTGTGCATGGTTTGATACATTTTTACTTTTTATAATAGATTAGTAATAAATGATAGCATAGACTAGTATTTACATAAATTTTATGCACTCATGATATACCTGATTTTACTTATTTTTTTCCTGTATTTCTACACCATGTAGTTCATCTGTGGGTTGTTACAAATTGTTACAAACCTCTAAAAAATTTTTTCAATAAATTTATTGAAAGCTATCCATGTGTAAGTAGACCCATGCAGTTTAAACCTGTATTATTCAAGGGTCAGCTGTAAAATTGATTTTTGTATGTTGATCTTATTTGTTAGTTCAAATAGTTTCTCACAGATTCCATAGAATATTCTATAAACAAAATCATGCCATCTGCAAACAAGATAGTTTTTATTCTTCCTTATCATTCTAGATGTTTTACCTTTTTTTTTGCCTAATTGCCCTGATTATAGTCTTTCATAAAATGTTTAATAATCATAATAAGAACAGATACTGTTTTGTTTATGATCTTGAGGAAAAGGTTGGAATTTTTTCCTCTTAAATATAATATTAGTTGTGGGTTTTAAAAAATTTAGTTGGGGTAATTAATCAAATTAAGGAGTTCCCTTCTATTTCTGGTTTGCTGAGTATAATTTTTCTCACGAATGTATCTGTATTTTTACTACGACCTATGAATCTACAAGTACTTCAAAATTAAAACATTAACATAAAGAACGAACAAGGAGCAAGCCAGATTGGTTTTTGAACTGTAGTTTGCTAACTCCTGCTCTACAAGTTTATTATGTAACTTACATTTTTATACTGATGAACCATCTTAAAAATATTTTCATGAATTTTAATGAATTGTGTGATCTGAAACTGTAAAGATTTTTAAGAGAAATTTAACACTATAATTATGAATAAAAACTTTCTTTCATAAAGAAATATACAAATGATCATGTGAAAATTTGCCACAAATCATTATACAGCAGGAAAGTCAGAGTTAACAGCACCACTATGAGTCATTACTATGTAATTTCCAGATAGTAAAATTAAAATGTTAATGTGGGCCCTGGCTGGTGTAGCACAGTGAATCGAGCGTGTGAACCAGGCATCACAGGTTCGATTCTCAGTCAGGGTACATGCCTAGGTTGCAGGCCAGGTCCCCCAGCAACCGCACATTGATGTTTCTATCTCTCTCTCTTTCTCCCTCCCTTCCCTCTCTAAAAATAAATAAATAAAATCTTTTAAAAAATGTTAATGTGGGTACAAAGTGAACTCATAGTTTGTATGACTGGATGATGACATTGTAAAAAATAGTGACAGTTTCAAACAACATTAAGCACATCCATCTCTATGTCCTACCAGTTCCACTGGTAGGACAGTTATAAACTTAGGGGGGAAGAGTTAAAGAATCAGAGTATTTTTCCCTCCAAAAAGCACAAATGTCCCATGTGTGTCAAACTAAGTCCACCAACCCATTAATGAAACAGCTCCCCCCACCCCCATCCGAGAGCTGTGCCTTGAGGAGCAGGGGAACTGATCTCTGGCTCCGAGCCCCCTTAGTCCCCCTTGGTGATCAGGTCCTCGATGTAGGCATCCAGCTCATCATCGGTATTGATGTCAATGTCCTCCTGCACCTTTTGCAGGAGCGCCACGATGTTGGTCCTCAGCTTCTGCAGCTTCTCCTCTGTTTCACAGAGCTTTCTCTCAGAGGCACACAGACTTTCCTCAGAAGCCTTGGCCTGCGAGTCAGCATGACTCTGGTAGGAATGGCACAGATTCTGGAGCCCCACTTCATACTGCCTGAAGTACTCTTTCAGAGGAAACGATATCGGCTCATCTGAATTCATAGCACTCAAGTCTTTCTTGGAGATATGGAAACTTGGAGGCAAGAAGTACCATAAACAATTCCGGAGGATCTGGACGAGCAGGTCAATGGTCTCGTGGTTGGAGCTCGGGGCAGTGGTGTCAGGCTCAATGCAGATGCATTCAGAAGTGGAAGGGTCTGTCACAACCACAGCCTGCTGGACCACCGTGGACTCAGCCTCCTCTCCACCTTCCTGCTGTGTGTCGGGACTCTGATACTCCGGGGGAGGAGGCTTCATCACTGTCTTTTTCCACCCAGCCGTCTCTTGGTGTTGTGTCTATGGGCACGTAGTCAAACTTCACCTTCCACCGCACCACATGTTTGCCCACCTCCACAGCTGTGACACGGCCTGTGTACCACTCCCTGCTCACACGCACCTCCACTGCAGCCCTTTATCTTTCTGAGCCTTCTTGAAGTCAGCTGAGTCTTCTTCCTCAGCACTGTCTGAGAGCTCATCTGAGTCCTTCTTTACTTGTCATACATACTCAAGAGAAATGAGTAAATGTATCCAATAAAAGACTTGCAAAAGAATGTCCTTAATAACCAAAACTGGACACAAAATGAATGCCCTTCAAAGGAGAATGGATAAACACATTTTAATGTATTCATACAACAAAATGTTCTTCAGCAATAAAAAAAAACAACTCTTTTTGTATGTGTATGATATATGAGAGGGGACCCCTAAAACAGAGAATTTGTTTATAAAAATTATATATTTATTCTTAAATGTTTAAACTTCAGTCACCTTCAAAGTAATCTCAAATTGATGCAATGTACCTATTGAGACATTTTTTCCACTGCTCATTATAGTTTTTGATCTCTTTGATTTTGATGACTTTTAGCAATTTTTCTATTTTTTGGTTCATCTCTTCCACATCAGCAAGATGTTTCCCTTTGAGGACATTCTTCATCAAAGGAAACAAAAAAAGTTGGTCAAGATCTCAGGTGAATAGGGAGGGTGGGGCATGGGAGTTATGCTGCTTTTGGTCAGAAACTGCTGAACACTTAGTATGTTGTAGGCAAGTGTGCTGTGAATCACCCATCATGAAATAGACAAATGCATTGAAAGAGTCTTCAAAAAATATTCACTGAAGCCGAATGTGGCCTCTCACAACAATGCCTGCTGGTACACAAATGGGTAAGCCTGTACTATAAGGGGCCTGCCCTGTAGAAGATAATTCCAGGTTTTTTGGGGGGTCCTCCCTTGTATATATACATGATGCAAATCTTTAATATATACATGCATGACAATGAACAGATATATGTATATCTATGATGTATATAACAACATGAGGAAATCCTAAAAACATGTTGACTGCAAAAGGGCAGACATAAAAATCACACAATTCCACTTATTAAAAATTCAGTAAAAATTAAAACCAAAGTAGTTATCTTTAAAAGAATTGATATTGACCAAAAGGATAGAAGAGAATCTTCTGGCATTAAGAAATGTGCTTATCTAGCTGATAGCTTAATGGATATGTACTTATGCACAACATTATCAAGCTTCATACTTTAATGTACTTTGTACAACTTACTAAATGTAAAGGAAAAATGGTATAAATGCATCAGTAGGAATATTACTGAAAGGCTGTCATTTTGAAAAAAATAAAAAAATGGAAAACTTTTGGTCCTCTACTTCCAGAAGAATAATTGTCTCATTTTTAAGTTTGTGTAATTAATTTATACATTCCCTCATTTATTTAACAATTATTCATTTAACGCCTACTAGATGCCAGCTAAGTTTTGACAGCCAATGCAAACATTTAAAATAAATCATTATTTAAAAATATGCAGTACTTAAAAACTTTTGGTATTAGAAGATGGTGGTGAGATAAGCAGAAGCAGAGTCCACTTCCCCCTGCACAGGGGTAAAACACCTAGCCAATATTCTGAGAAACAGACTGAACAGCCAACAGTAACATTATACATATTTTAAGGACATCCTATTTCTTCTCTAAGGGTTGACTTTAAATATCATAGAATACACTCCTGCTGTCTTACTATTTCACCTTATCCCTCCAATTGATCACAACAAAAAACAGTAGGTAGAAGCTGTGAACACCAGGATACCTACAAGAAGAGGAAACCCACCAATAAAGGAACCACTAACAGATAACAACAGAGGAAGTTGAGGAGGGAGTGGAAGGCACACTAACCTCCACCCAGGACCTATCTGGAAATACAACTAAATGGTGGAGAAATTACTCAGAACAAACAACTGAACAAGAGCAAGGGAGAATCCTCAAAACCTTGTACACACAGAAGAATCAGCTTCAAAACAACCTGCCCACACTTGCACAACAGAATACAAGAGGTGGTGGACGGAGTGACCCAGAGTTAAGCAGATGAAGGGAAGGACTCACCAAAGAAAGACCAAACAATAATTAAAAAAAAAAAAAAGAAAAAAACAAAACATACACAGGGCCAACATAAATGATAACCAAGGACCAGCGAGCTTGGGAGATAGAGGCGATTGCACCATTAAATCTCACATGTATTCTATAATAGAAGTTCACACCACAAACCAGGGAGTCAGAACAGATCAATTTAAGAAGCAGAGGCTAACAAGAAGAGTCTCACAAACAATGGAAATACAAAGAAACAATCCCCAAATGAAAGGAAAGTGGGGAGCCTCAGAAAGAATGCTAAATGAGCCCTGGCTGGTGTAGCTCCGTGGATTGAGCGCGGGCTGCAAATCAGGCATCGCAGGTTCGATTCCCAGTCAGGGCACATGCCTAGGTTGCAGGCCATGTCTCCCAGCAACCGCACATTGATGTTTCTCTCTCTTTCTCCCGCCCTTCCCTCTCTAAAAATAAATAAATAAAATCTTAAAAAAAAAAAAGAATGCTAAATGAAATACAGGCAAGCCAACTATCAGATATTGACTTGAAAGCAATAGATATGAGGAAGCTCAATGAGAAAACTGAAAATTACCAAAAACTTCAGGGAAACTACAATGATCTCACTGAAAATGATATCAACTTGAAAAAGGAAATAGAAACTATCAATGAAGGCCAAGAGAAAATGAAAAATACAATTTCTGAACTGAAGAACGCAGTAAAGGGAATCAAAAGCAGGCTCCATAAAGTAGAGAATCAGATCAGTGAACTGGAGTACAAGGTTGAAAAAATACCCAGAATGAGGAAGAAAGGAAAAAAGGCTCAGACAGAATGAAGAGGGCTTAAGGAAATGTGGGACAACATGAAATGTAATAATATCTGTATAATAGGAATACTAGAAGCAGAAGAAGAGCAAGGGATAGAAAACACATTGAAAAAGTAATTATGGAAAACTTCCCTAATTTGATGAGAGAAAAAGTCACACAAATCCAGGATACAGAGAGTCCTAATCAAGAGGAACCCAAAGAGGTCCACTTTAAGACACATTATAATTAAAATGGCAAAAATCCAAGACAAAGAGAGAATCTTAAAGGAACCAAGGGAAAAACAGGAAGTAACATACAAGAGAGCTCCCATAAGGGTAGCAGCTGACTTCTCGATGGAAACACTAGAAACCAGAATTGTATGGCAACAAATATTCTGAATAATGAAAACCAGAGCCCTGCAACCAAGACTACTTTATCCAGCAAAACTCTCAATTAAAATGGAAGGCTAAATAAGGAGCTTTCCAGACAAAAGAAGACTCAAAGTATATACCTATTTCAAACCAGCACCACAAAAGATGATAAAGGGTTTGCTTTAAGAAGAGGAAGAAAAATAGTGGAACAAAGAGGAACGCAGGAATGAAAAAATGGCAATGAATAAGTATCTATCAATAATAACCTTAAACATAAATGGATCAAATGCCCCAATCAAAAGACACAGAATAGCACAATGGATAAGAAAACATAATCCACACATTTGCTGCCAAAAGGAGACCCACCTCAGAACAAAACACCTACAGAGACTGAAAGTGAAGGGCTGGAATAAAATACTCCAAACAAATAGACAGGTGAAAAAAGCTGGGATAGCAATACTCATATCAGACAAAATAGACTTCAGAAAAAAAGAGCAATAAAATGAGACCCAGAAGGTCACCTCATAATTCTAAAAGGAAGAATCCACCCAGGAGTCATAAACATTGTAAATATATATGCACCCAACATAGGAGCACCCAAACACATAAAGAAAATCTTGGAGGATTTCAAAAAAAGATATTGACAGCAACACAATTATAGTGGGGGATTTTAACATCCCACTGTCAACAATGGACACATCTTCCAAACAAAATATCAACAAAGATATTGTGGCATTGAACAATACCCTAGATCAAATTCACTTAACTTATATACAGAGAGAGTCTTCCATTCCAAATAAGAAAATTACACATTCTTTTCAAATGTACATGGAGCATTTTCAAAGATAGACCACATGATAGGACAAAAAAACAAGCCTCAATAAAATCAAGAAAATTAAAATCATATCAAGCATTTTCTCTTATTACAAGTGACTGAAACTAGAAACCAACCTCAAGGAAAAAAATCCAAACCTCTCAAACTCAAGGAGATTGAATGGCATGCTATTAAACAATGAATGGGTCAAGAACAAGATAGGGAAGAAATCAAAAAGTTTCTGGAAGCAAACATAAATGAACTCACAACAAACCAAAACCTATTGGAAACAGTGAAGACAGACCTCAGAGCGAACTTCATAGCAATACAGGCCTAACTGGAAAAGAAAGAAACATTTCAAGTAAACAGTCTAACCCTATACCTGTAAGAACTCAAGGAACAACAACAAAGACAGCCCAGAGCAAGTAGAAGGAAGGAAATAACCAAGATCAGAGTAGAATTAAATGACATGGAGACAAAAAAGCACAATTCTAAGGATCAATGAATCCAGGAGCTGGTTCCTTGAAAAGATAAACAAAATCAACAAGACTTTAAGCAGGCTCATCAAGAAAAAAAAAAAGAGAGAGAGAGAGGACCCAACTAAAGACAATCAAAAATGAAAGGGAAGAGATTACAACTGATACCACAGAAATACAAAGAATTGCAAGAAATTACTACAAAGTACAATATGCCAAGAAATTTGAAAACCTGGGTGAAATGGAAAAATTTCTATAAAAATATTATCTTTCAGCCTTGGCTGGTATAGCTCAGTGGATTGAGCATGGGTTGTGAACCAAAGGGTCGCCAGTTCAATTCCCAGTCGGGGCACATGCCTGGGTTGCAGGCCAGGTCCCCAGTGGGGGCCACGTGAGAGGCAACCGCACATTGATGTTTCTCTTCCTCTCTTTCTCCCTCCCTTCCTCTCTCTCTAAAACTAAATAAAAATATTAAAAAATAGATATTATCTTTCAAAACTCAGTGAAGAATAAGCAGAAAGCCTGAACAGACCAATAACAGCTGATGAAATTGAAGCAGAAATCAAAAAGCTCCTGACACACAAAAGCCCTTGACCAGATGGTTTCACAGGTGAATTATACAAAGCATTTAAGGTAAATTTAACTTCCATACTCCATAGATTATTCCAAAAATTTCAAGAAGATAGAAGACTCCTAAACTCTTTTTATGAAGCCAGCATCATACTAATCCCTAAACCAGATAAAGACATAACAAAGATAGAAAACTTCAGGCCAATATCACTGATGAACGTAGGTGGTAAAATCCTCAACAAAATATTGGCAAACCGCATCCAGCAATACATTGAAAAGATCATACACCATGACCAAGTGGGATTCATCCCAGGGATGCAAGGATGGTAAAATATTTGCAAATAAATAAATGTAATAAATCACATAAACAAAAGCAGACAAAAATCACATGATCATATCATTAGCTGCGGAAAAATCATTTGATAAGGTACAGCACCCATTTGTGATAAAAACATTCAGCTAAGTGGGAATAGAGGGAGCATTCCTCAACATAATAAAGGCCATATAGGAGAGACTTAGAGCCAACATCATATTCAGTGGACAAAAACTTAGAGCTTTCCCACTAAGATCAGGGACAAGACAAGGATGCCCTATTTCACAATTCCTATTCAACATGGTACTAGAAGTCTTAGCCACAGTAATCAGACATGGAAAAAAAAAGGGCATCCAAATTGGAAAGGATGAAGCAAAACTGTCACTGTTTGCAGATGCCATGATAGTGTACATAGAAAATAGTATAGACTCCATCAAAAACCCACTTGACCTAATAAATTAATTTGTCAAAACAGCTGGATACAAAGTTAATACTCAGAAATCAAAGGCCTTTTTTGTACCGCAAAATGAAACATCACAAACAGAAATTAGGACAAAAATCCCATTTGCTATAGCAGTAAGAAAAATACAGTACCTAGGAATAAATTTAACCAAGGAGGTAAAAGACCTGTACTCAGAAAACTACACAACACTGAGGAAAGAAATTAAGGAAGACACAAACAAAGAGAAGCATGTACCATGCTCACAGATTGGAAAAAGTAACATCATCAAAATGGCCATACTACCCAAAGCGATTTATAGATTCAATGCAATACCTATTAAAGGACTGATGACATATTTCACAGATATAGAACAAACATTTCAGAAATTTGTATGGATTCATAAACAACCTGAATAGCTGCAGCAATTTTGAGAAAGAAGAACAAAGCAGGAAGGATCACAATACCTGATATCAAACTGTATTACAAGGTCACTGTAATCAAAGGAGTCTGGTACTGGCATAAAAACAGGCACATAGACCAATGGAACAGAACAGAGAGCCCAGAAATAAACCCAAGTCAATTAATATTTGACAAAGGGGGAAGAAGCATAAAATTGAGTAAAAATAACATCTTCAACAAATGGTACTGGAAGATCTGGACAGCTCTATGAAAAATAAAATGAAACTCAAGGACCAACATATACCATACACAAAAATAAATTCAAGATGGGTAACATAATTTAATACAAGTCATGAGACCATAAAACTCCTAGAGGAAAACATTGGCAGGAAAATCTCAGACCTTCCACACAGCAACATCGTAGCTAATATGTCCCCTAAAGCAAGGGACATAAAGGAAATAATAAATAAATGGGACCTCATCAAATTAAAAAGCTTCTGCATGGCTAAAGAAAACAGCATTAAAATGAAAAGTGAACCAACCATATGGAAAAACATATATGGCAATGACACCTCAGACAAGGGTTTGATCTCCAAAATATATAAAGAAATCACATGACTCCACTCCAGAAAGACAAACAACCCAATTAAAAAATGGGCAAAAGATTTGAGCAGACACTTCTCCAAGGAGGACATACAGAGGGCTCAGAGACAGATGAAAAGATGCTCAGTTTCACTAGCTATCAGAGAGATGCAAATTAAAACCATAATGAGATACCATGCCATACCGGTCAAAATGGCCATCATAAGGGAATCAACAAACAAGTGTGGGAGAGGATATGTAGAAAAGGGAACCCTTATGCACTGTTGGTGGGAATGCAGAATGGTGCAGCCACTGTGGAAAATAGTATGGAATTTCCCCTAAAAACTAAAAATGAAGCTGCCTTTTGACCCAGCAATTCCACTACTGGGATTATAGCCTAAGAGCCCTGAAATACTAATCCGAAAGAACCTATGCACCCCAATGTTCATAGCAGCACAATTTACAATAGCCAGGTCCTGGAAGTAACCTAAGTGCCCATCAGCAAATGAGTGGATCAAAAAACTATGGTACATTTACACTGGAATTCTATGCAGCAGAAAGAAAGAAGGAGCTCCTACCCTTTGTGACAGCATGGATGGAAGTGGAGAACATTATGCTAGGTGAAATAAGCCAGGTGATGAAAGACAAATACCATATGATCTCACCTTTAACTGGAACATAATCAACAAAAGAAAAAAAGCAAACAAAATATAGCCAGAGACATTGAAATTAAGAACAATCTTACAGTAGCCAGAAGGGAGGAGGAAGGGGGTGATGGGGGGGAGGATTTTCAGGAACTACTAAAAGGACACGTGGAGAAAACAAAGGGGAAGGTTGGATGCAAGGGAGGGAGGTGGGTTTGGCTGGGGTGGGTGCTAGGGTGGGGAGAAAATGCAAACAACTGTAAACAACAATAAAGTAATTAAAAAATAAAAATACAACAATAAAACTTTTGGTATTAACCAATTCTGAAATCACTATGAAACAATTTATCTCATTTTATGTTTTAATACTTAAGTAAGTACTTTCATTAAATTTCCTAAACACATATTTTAATAAATAAATGTCTTCAATTTGGGGGGTAGATAACCAGAAGAGAGATTGCAGGGTCTTATGATAACTCTATTCTTAAATTTTTTTGAGTCTTCATATTGTTTTCTTTTACCATTTTAATTCTTCAATCACAGTTGTCCTGATTTTAACCCCATTACTCTCCCATGCCCTATCCACCTACCACCTCCCACCTCCCACATTAAATCCCCATCCCCATTGTGTATGTCCAAGTGCCCTTTATACATGTTCCTTGACTCGACCTTCCACTTTTTTCTCCCATTACCTCCCTCCCCTCACCCCTCTGGTCACCATGAGTTTGTTCTTTATTTCCAGGTCTCTGGTTTGGTTTTCTTGCTTTCTTGGTTTATTGATTAGGTCCCACTTATAGGTGACATCATATGGTATTTATCTTTCACTTAACATAATGCTCTCTAGTTCTATCCATGCTGTCTCAAAGGTTTGGAGTTCCATCTTTCTTTCTGCTGCATAGTATTCCATTGCGTAAATCCACCACAATTTTTTGATCCACTCATTTACTGATGGGCACTTAGGCTGTTTCCAGCACTTGGCTGTTGTAAATTCACTGCTATGAACATTGGGGTGCATGGGTTCTTTTGAATTGGTGTTTCAGAATACTTAGGGTATAATTTCAGTAGTGAAATTGCTGGGTCAAAAGGCAGTTTCATTTTTAGTTTTTTGAAGAAATTCCATACTGCTTTCCACAGTGGCTGCACCAGTCTACATTCCCACCAACAGTGCACTGGGGTTCCCTTTCCTTTACATCTGCACCAGATCTTGATGTTTATTTATTTGTTTACAATGGCCATTCTGACTGGTGTGAAGTGGTATGTGATCATGATTTTAATTTCCATCTTTCATATGTCTATGGGTCCTCTTTATGTACTGCTTGGAAAAGTGTCTCTTCTGGTCCTTTGCCCATTTTTAATTGGATTGTCTTCCTGGTGTGGAGTTATATGAGTTCTTTATACATTTTGGAGATCAAATCCTTGCATGAGGTATCATTTGCAAATGTATTTTCCCACACTGTTGGTTCTCTTTCCATTTTGATGATGTTTTCTTTATTCATGCAGAAGCTATTTAATTTAATATAGTCCCATTTGTTATTTCTTTCCTTTATATCCCTTGCTTTAGGGGACATATTGGTGAAAATACTTCTCCGTAGAATATCTGAAATTATCTTGCTTATGTTCTCCTCTAGGACTTTTGTGGTGTCATAACTTATATGTAAGTCTTTTTTTGCAAGTAGAGTTTATTTGTGTGTATTGTATAAGTTGGTGGTTGAGTTTCATTTTCTCGTTTGTAGGTGACCACATCTGTCAATACTATTTGTTGAAGAGGCTATTTTTACTCCATTTTATGCTTCTGCCCCCTTTGACAAATATTAATTTACCATAGAGACATGTGTATTTCTGGACACTCTATTATGTTCCATTGTTCTATGTTTCTGTTCTTATTCCAGAACCAGACTGTTTTTTTGACAGTGGCCTAGTAATATAGTTTGATATCAGGTAGTGTATCACCCCTAGATTGTTTTTATTTCTATAATTGCTGAGGGTTTGCGGGGTCACTTATGGTTCCATATATATTTTTAAATGATTGTTCTATATCTGTGAAATATGTCATTTGTATTTTAATAGATATTGTGTTGAATCTATAAATTTCTTGGGATAGTACAAACATTTTGATGGTGTTAATTTTTCCAGTCCATGTACGTAGTATATGTTTCCATTTGTTTCTGTATTTCTTATTTTTTTTCAGTGTTCTGTAGTTTTCTAAATACAGATCCTTTACCTCCTTGGTTAGGTTTTTCCTAGGTACTTTATTTTTCTTGTTGCTTTAGCAAAGAGGATTTTTTTCTAATTTCTTTTTCTGAATATTGACAAAATATCTTCAATTACAAAATGCTTTCAATTTCTGAATATTGACTATGTATCCCAATGTTTTGCAAAAGTCACTTATTTGGTCCAGTAATTTTTTTGTTGGAGCCTGTAGGATTTTATATATACACTATCATGTCATCTGCAAACAATGAAAGTTTTCCTCCCTCCTTTCCAATATTGATGCCTTTTATTTCTTTTTACTGAATGATTGTTGTAGCTACATATTCCAATATTATGTTGAATGAAAGTAGTGAAAGCTGACACTCTTTTTTTTGTTCTTGGTCTTACTGGGAAAGCTTCTATTTTTGTTTTTTGCCTGTTGAGTGTGAGGCTGGCTGTAGATTTCTTATATATCACCTTTATTATGTTGAGGTATGTTCCCTCTACTTCTGCTTTGCTGTGTGCTTTTACCATAAATGAGTGTTATACCTTTTCAAATGTTTTTTTCCTCATCTATTGAGATTATCATGTGATTTTTGTGTTTCATATTGTTTATGTGATGTATTATGTTTATTGATTCACAAATATTGTACCATCTGTGCATCCCTGGAAGAATCCTGCTTGATTGTGGTGTAAGATTTTTTTAATGTATTGCTGGATGCAGTCTGCCTATATTTAGTTGAGGATTTTAGTGTGTATGTTCACCAGCAAGGTTGGGCTGTAGTTATCTTTCTTTATTGTGTCTTTATCTGGTTTTGGGATTAGGATAATAGGGACCTCATAAAAAGAGTTTGGGAGTTTTCCTTCTTCTTGGATTTTTTGGAATAGTTTGAGAAAGATAAGGGTTAGCTCTTGCTAAAATATTTTGTAGAATTCTTCTGTAAAATTTTTTGGTCCAGGGCTTTTGTATGCTGAGTGTTTTTTCATCATTAGTTCATTTTCACCAGTTTTTATTGGCCTATTCATACTTTCTATTTCTTCTTGTTCCAGTTTTACAAGATTATATTTCTAGAATTTTGTACATTTCACCCAAGTTTTCAAATTTCTTGGCATATAGTTGTTCATATAAATTTCTTACAACCTTTTGTATTTCTGTAGTATCAGTTGTAATTTTTCTTCTTTTTTTCTGATTTTTATTTTGGTCCTCTCTCTTTTTCTTGATGAGTCTAGTTAAAGACTTGTTGATTTTGCTTATCTTTTCAAAGAGCCAGCTCCTGGATTTATTGATCCTTTAAATTGTTCTTTAAGTTTCTATGTCATTAAATTGTCATCTGATTTTGATTATTTCCTTCCTTCTACTCACTTGGCTTTGTTTGTTGTTGTTCCTCAAGATCTTGTAGGTGTAGGGTTAGGTTGTTTATTTGAAATGTTTCTATCTTTCTTAGGCAGGCCTGTATCACTATGAACTTCCTAATCAGGATAGCATTTGCTGTATCCCATAAGTTTTGGGCTGTTGTGTGTTCATATTCATTTGTTTCCAGGAACTTTCTGATTTATTTCTTGATCTCATTATTAACCCTTTCATTGTTCAATAGCATGCTATTCAGTCTCCATGAATTAGAATGTATTTGTGGTTTTATCTTGAGGTTGGTTTCCAGTTTTAAGTCCTTGTGGTCTGATACAATGCTTGATATGATGTCAATTGTCTTGAATTTGTTGTAGCTTGTTTTGTGTCATATTATGTGGTCTCCTTCTGAAGATATTCCAGGTGCAATTGAAATGAATGTGTATTTTGCTTCTTTGGGATGACAGATTATATATATATATACAGTTAAGTACATTGATCTAGTGCCTTTTTTACTGCCATAATATCCTTCTCATATTTTGTTTGGAAGAACTATGCATTGTTGACAGTGGGGTGTTAAAATCCTCTACCATAAAACTGTTATTATCTATATCTTTCTTGAAGTCATCCATGGTTTTTGTTATGTGTTTGGGTACTCCCATATTGGATGCATATATGTTTATAATTTTTATGTATTCTTAATGGATTCTTCCCTTAAGTATTATGAAGTGTCCATCTGTGTCTCTTTTTATGTCCTTTGTTTTGAAGTCTGTTTTGTCTAATATAAGGATTACTACCTCAACTATTTTTTTCTTGTTCAATTGCTTGGAATACTTTTTTCAACCCTTCACTTTCAGTCTGTGCAGTTTTTTATTCTGAGGTGGATCTCCTATAAGTAGCATATCTGTGGGTCATTTCTTTTCCATTCAGTTACCCTTTGTCTTTTGATTGGAGCATTTAACCCATTTACATTGAAGGTTGTTATTAATGGGTACTTATGCATTGCAACTTTACCCCTTTGTATTTGTGTTCCTCTCTCTTTCTCACTCTTTTCCTTCATCTTCTTAAAGCAGTTTGTTTAGCATATTTTGCAATGCTGGTTTGATAGTGGTGTATTCTTTCAGCCTTCTTTTGTCTGGGATTCTCCTTTATTTTGCCTTCCTTTTTAATTGAGACCCTTGCTGAGCAGAATAGTCTTGGTTTCAGGCTTTTGATTTTCATTACTTTCAACATTTCTGGCCATTCTTTTCTAGCTTGTAGTGTTTCCATTAGGAAGTCAGCTGCTGGCCTTATTGGTGCTCCCTTGTATGATCCTTCCTGTTTCTCCCTTGCTGCCTTTAAGATTCCTCTTTGTCTTTGAATTTTGCCATTGTAATTATAATGTGTCTTGGAGTGAGCCTCTTTGGGTTCTTCTTGCTTGGCTCCCTTTGTGCTTCCTGGACTTGTGTGACTTTTTGTCTCATAAAATTAGGGAACTTTTCCATCATTACATTTTCAAACAGCTTTTCTATCCCTTGCTTGTCTTCTCATTCAGGTATCTCTATTATATGTATATTACTATACTATATGTTGTCCTACAATTCCCTCAACTCTTCATTGTTTTTGTGTCTTTTTTTCCTTTTCTTGCTCTTTCTGGGATTTTTTTTCCCTACTTTGTCATCCAGTTCACTGATTCAATGCTTTGTTTCATCTAGCATGATTCTGATTCTTTCTACTATGTTCTTATATTCAGAAATGGTGTTCTTCATTTCCCCCTGGCTCTTGTTTATAGTTTCTATGCCCTTTTCTCATGCTGGTATAGTTCACAGTAAGTTCTCTGTAGCTTTTCTGTAGTTTTTGGTAATTGTCAGTAAGCTTTTTGTTCTTCCTTATAACCATTGTTTGGAACTCAGTAACTGATTGTTTACTTGCCTCTATGTCAGTTAGAACACTTTGAGGGGATTTCTTCTTTCTTTTCAATTAGGGATTGTTTCTATGCCTCCCTTCTTGTTTGCTTTCAATTTTTAAATTTATCTATTTTGATTCCCTATCTGTGGTGTAAACTATTATGGTAGGTGATCTGTGAGATTCAGTGATGCAGTTTCCTTGATATTGTGAACTTAATGATTTTGAGATGCACTTTATACCATTTATGTTGGTTCTCTGGATGTAATTGGTTTTTGATTGTTGTTGGATCTTCTTTGGTGGGTCCTTACTTTCAGCTGGTTGACTGAGGTAACTCCACCAGCCATGTCTTCTATGCTGTTGTGCAGGTGTTGCCAGATCAAACCCACAAAGCCCAGGAAACAAACCCACACCCACAAAGATAACTTCCACTCACAAACCCACTATCAACAGCAAACAAATAAGTGTTAATAATTGTGTAAAAAGATTATTATAAGAAATGAGAGAAAATATGAGATTACCTACTCAAAGAAAAATGATTTTGAGAAGGTAGAGGGAGGAATACTAATAAGTGAAGGGAACCAGATCAATGTGAAGAGAGAACGTACATGTTACATCATAAATAATAAATGGAATGAAGGAGGAAGAATGGGGTAAGAGAAGGGAAGTATGTAGTATTAGGTTTAAACAGAAAATAAAATAAAGTTATAAAACAAAATAAAATGAAAGCAAGAGAGAGGAAGAAAAAGGAAAAACAAGTAAATGAATAAAAAAAATAGGAACCAAACTGGAGAGAAAGATCCACCACAGCACAATCAACAACAAATGAGCTAAAATTAATATAAGTGGGATGGGAATAAAAGAGAAAAAGAAAAAAACAAACACTTAAAAGATATCTATAAGAAAAGGAAGTGATTTTGTGATGATAGAGGGAGAGGGAATACTAAGAGTGAGGAACAAAAACCAGGTTGAGACAGGGGAAAATTAAAATTTGAGACAAAAAGTAAAAGAAAAAGGAAAGAAATAAAAAAGGGACAGGGTGAAAGAGAAAAAAACAGAGTAAGACAGTAGAAGAAGGGGCTGGTAATATTTGAGATTTGAAATACAAAATTAGTGAAGATAAATTTGAAAAAATGTAAAAACTACATTATCCACACACAACGAGCAAAGATTGCTAAAGGTAGAGAGAGAAATCAGGTATTTCAAGAGTGGCAAAATTAATGACCATTGACAGGAAAATTGGTTTTGAGAGGCTTGACAGGCAAGAAATATTAAGAATGCAGAATGGAAACAGGTTGTAAGAAGGGAAAAAAAACAAAATTCAAAACATAAATAAAAGAGGAAAGAAGAAGGTAAAATGGGGTGAGAGAAGGGAGGGCAAAATATGGAATTGAAATAAACTATAGTATAAAATATAGTGACTAAATATGTAAAAATTTGAAGGACAAGAAACAAATTTTTTAAAGCTGTACAAGAAGGAAAATGCCACAAATCATGGAGAAGGCCATGGATTTTGTCTGAATAGCATCTAGTATTTACCACTGTATTTTCTTTACAGATCTGCATCTGGTGATGTCAGATGGTGACCCCATTTCACCTTAGGATGCCTGCTTGAGACTACCAAGGATCTAATCTCTGTGATTGATTCCTTCAGCCATTAATCTAGTCACTCTGCACTTAGAAGTCAGGTTTTAGAACCACTGGGTTGGGCAGAATCCCTCTTGGGGTCAGGGCTATTGTTTTCCTACATACTGCTGCCACAAGGAAGGGAGAGGTCTGCCTGAGCAAGATGGCTGCTGTAGTATGGAGAATGACTCAGTACAAGTATCCTGGAGGCTACTCTCTCAGTTCTCTCCCAAAGCCTCTGTGTCCCCATGTCCCTGCAAGCATCTTTAGTCCACTCTGCCCCTCCTCCTTTGCCAGAGCCCAGGGTAAGTGGCTGCAAATGAAAATTTATGCATTGGCCCTTTAAATGGCTCTTTGCATCTCTAGCTGACCATCTCTGGCAGAGAGAAACCACACTGCTTTTTGTAGCTGGATGTTAACTGTGTACTTTTGGGGCTCTGGTTCTCTAAGCTGGGGATCCCAGCTAGGGTTTAGACCCCACACTTCTCAGGGGGACCCAATTGCCTACTTAAATATCACTCCAGCACTTCAGTTGTAACCTGTGGTCACCCATCCAGCCTTCTTGTGTCTCTCTTGTAGTCTCAACCAGTCATGCTGTGCTGAAACTGACTCTTCTGTGCCTGTGGTTACACGATTTCTCTCTTGCTATTGTTTAGTTGTTTGTTCTGAGTGACTTTTTCACAATTTAGTTGTAATTTCAGATTGGTCCTAGGAGGAGGTTAGTGTAACTTCTATTCACTCTTCCACCATCTTGGATCCTCTCCATAGTGGCTGTATCACTTTACATTACCATCAACAGCACATGCGGATTCTTTTTTTCTGCACATTCTCTCTGACACTTGATATTTCTTGTCTTATTCATACTAGCCAAACAGGTATGTGTTATAGAATATACACCTGAAACCTATATAATTTTATTAACCAAATTCTCCTTAATAAATTTAACATTTATTTAAAAAATAAATATTAAAATTCTAAATACATATTCCAAATTTAAAGAATATAGCAGCTTGAAAGTTTCTAGTTCTGATTTATTATTATGTAGCTTTTTAAAAATAACTTTAAACATATTTTCCATTTTTCTATTTTTTTTCTAATTGCTTCCTTTTCTTTTTTAGCCTTTAGTCAGTATTCCTTTATTTTGGGGGGCCAGTGTCACTTATTTCTTCATTTCTATCTCATCATATTTATGACTTTGTATATTCTAGGACCTTTCATTTTTCCTGTTTCATAGGAATTAGATTCTCTGTTTGTCTCTCTCTCTGACACAGACAGCCACAGAGAAATATAAATTACAATAGGCATAGAAAAATGTAGTGTCATAGTCTAAGCCATTTTTTCTCAACTTGTTTATAAAATATTTATATTGTCAGTTAAATTTAAAATATAACCCTGATTAAAATAACAGACTCTATTTAGTGGCAAATAAGAGACGGAACCACTTTAGGTACTTTTTGCTTGGTTGTTTTATTTGATTGACCTGTGTACAGCTCAGACCAAAAGATAAAATATGTGATTCATCACTACTCTGAAGCCTCATTTAAATATACTTTGTTTACATTAGCATTCCTAATTACTTAATGACCAATCAGATATGGTTCATTGATAGTAGTGTAGAAACATGTCATCTAAAGGATGTAGTTTAATTAGTATACTCTTAAAAACATGTTCCTCAAGACCATTGGATATAATAATTGTTTTAGGTATTTAACTCTGAAATTCACAACTACTGATCATGCTAGAGAAGAGATTTTTATTTGTTAAATAGTTTCAATAGAGCATATTCAGGTTTTTAAAGGAGCTGGCAAAACTTTAACAAAAGCTAATAACTTTATAAAATAACCATCATTGTAATGAAATAGCTATTATGTCTAAATAATAATATCATATCCACAAAACAAGAAAGAAGGAATAAGCTAATTGTAATTCTACCCATAATAATTTAGGTTTAGGAGATTCACATTAATCTAAACCACTGATAATAAATTATTAGGTATTTTTACTATTAATTATTGATTTTGAAAATTACCTCATCTCAAGGGTAACTTGTGATTTATATTTTTTATCCTACTTCTTTTTTATTAAGCAACCAAATTAGATACATTTTATATCCAGAAAACACAATGTATAAGAAACCTGAATTTATAGGCTTGGTGGGAGAGATTAATGATTCTCCTTCTAAACAGCATCTTTTCCTAATACATATATATTCCATAGATTGTCATGTCTAATTGACTTCTGAAAAGCACTGTATTTCTTAATGGGGGCTGTCACCTGTTATGATGTATGTGTATTATGTAGGCATACAAATGACAAGATCTGTCTAGAAAGTATATAGCCATGCAATATGAAAAATATAGACATTGAAGAAGATACAAGATACAAGAAATACTGTACGTAGCACAAAGATGCCTCAGTTCCCTTCAAAGTAAGCACCTTGGGACCTCACACCATTCTCCCAGCATTGTTAGCAACTGCAGCACAATATTCCTTCTGTTATGGTAGCAGAAGCCATAAAATGAGTTTTACATGACACGTTTCATGTCAAGATCCTGTGTCGAAATCTTGAACACAGTTTTGGGAATCTGTAGATCAGCTTCTAGTTCTCACTGTGTCTGTTGCCTATCTTTGTTGATCGCAGGCCATACACATTCAACATTCTTAGATGCTCTGTTTGTTGCAGGTCTTCTAGAACATGGATCACTTTCAACAGGTTCTCAAACATCTTTGAAGCATTTGTGCCACATTTTTATTTGTGCTCCACTCACTGCACCATACCTGAAATCTTTCTGAATCATTTGAATAGTTTCCATGGTAGAATATTCAAACTTAGTGCAAAATTTGATGCAGATTTGTTGCTCTATTTCTGTCATATTGAATGTGACAGCCACACAATACACATGTTCACTCAATGGAATCTATGGCCCCCACTGACTACTACAGTGAAGTCATCATTGTTCACACGTGCACATTCCAGTCCACTCTCTTTGACTGCCAGGTCACATCAATGTCATGTAGACCATTCTCATTGTATTAACAATGGCTAGGATTTTTCCTGATATACCTCATAAATATGTATTCAAGAAACTTATTTTGCAAAGATTTAAAACAACTGACAAAGATTATACCATTGAGCAATAACCTTTTTGTGGAACTTTCTAGTATGCCTTCATAAGCTCATTAATTATTCATTGTCCATGATCCTCATTAGACTGTGAATCATACAGTTGCCTCAGGCAACTTCATTTACTTTTTTATTGAGGAATCAGTCAATAATTCAGCAATTGATTCTAGCATTCCAATTTTTTCTTATTCTCTAGGAGATGTTTTCTCATTCAGTCTCTTTAATGCTGTTTCAGGAGTACAGAGGCAACATCTTTATAGTTGTCACCCATTTCTCATACTAATAGCAATAATAATAATAGTAACTTGATATTATCAATGTTATTGAGTCAAGCATAATATTAGAAATATTATTTTAGGCTTCATCAATATTATTTTGGACATAATATTATTTTAGGCTATAGAGATGTTGGACATCTCTATAATCATTTTACTTCATTCAACTTGTTTACTCCTCAGAGTCATTTCCTGAATTAGGCATTATTATTAACTATAATTATAATTAGGCATCATTACCATTTTACAGATGAAAAATTGAAATACTGAAATATTGAATACCTATGTGAATGTCATATACAAATAATAATTGGTGGCACCTAGATATAACAAATCATTTTAGAAGTTATACATAATTTTTGTAACTTTGAAGAATTAAGACTGCTGCTGATTTGTAAGGTTATAAGTCATTTTTTACCATATTGGAAATATATAAGACAATAGTTAAGACCTAATTTGCAGAAAAAAAATCATTGAAATACTTGTAAAAATGACTTTGCAGTACTCCTTCCATGAGTAAACAATGAGTTCATTTTTAGCTTTTGTCTTATATTACTATGACTTGAGGTTTATTAGTGGTTGAGTAGTACTTAACTTTCTGACAACATTTTGTTATGCAAATATCAAGGAGGGATTCTTGGCCTTCATTTAGACGTCATAGAGCCAGTTATCAAAGAGCCTTCTCTATTTGCTAAACTCTTACTTTGTCTATAGTTTTTTTTTATGTTGTACTTATTGTCTTTCTAAAGATTCCCTAATCCCTCTCTCTCCTTTTAATATAAAGTCAAATACAGAGATACAGGATGGAAGACTTTTACTTACATAGATTTGGAAAATTATTTTCTGTATTAAAAGTGACTAAAGAGGGCTTCATTTTTAACACACAACCAGATCTCTAAAACATGGGTTGACTTTAGGACTCATGTAATGACTAAAGGAACCTCAATATTTAAGGTCAGAAAAACTTGAACTCAATTTTTAGCCATACCAATTACTATATGGAAGATTTGGTTAGTTTTTTCATCCTAAGTTAACTCTGCAACGGTGGAAATATTAAGATCCACAATTTATTTATGTAGACATTGAGGCTGAGATGATAAGTAACTTTCTCCAAGTCTTACATAATAATGGAGCAGAAATATAGGCTCAGAAATTTGACTTCAAAGTCCATGCTCTTAACTACTACACAAATAATTTGATGTTCCCTGACTCAGAGCAATCTTCTTTCTACTACCACATATCTCTGAAAATATAGAGCAGCTACCTATCAGGACCCAACTGAAAACACATTATATACATTAACATACAAACAAGGATGTGAATGTGTACATATATATGTCATTTGAGATTCAAATTGCATTCAACAGATACTGTGGAATTAATTAAAGCTGAACTATATATTTTTGGAAGAAGATAGAGGAAAATAGATGATAAATACCTACTAACAAAAGAAATGATGGGGAGGTGGAGCCACAGTAAAGGTCATGCAGCAGGAATAACGTGCTTCAGATGTTGTCATTGGTAACACCTGATTTTTCATGGCAGACTATCTCAGGCACTGAATGCTGCACAATAAATGAATGCTAAACCCCAAGATTAAAAGTTTTAAGAAATATATAAATGGCCAAGGATGAATCAATTGACTGTATTCTATATTCCAAGGTATGGGAAGAGAATGTTCATATCCCTGGAACATGTCCAGTGAAATATGGACTATTCTTCCGATCAAAACTTTTGTTGCACATATAAGTACAACCAAACAATACCTGTAATTCTCTGTCTGGCTTATTTCACATAGCATAGCATACTCTGGGTCCTCCAAAGTTGTTGAAAATGCCAAAATTTCTATCCTTTTTTATTGCTGTGTAATATTCCATTGTATATATGTACCACATCTCCATTATCCAGTCATTATTAATGAACTCCCTGGTTTCTATGATAAGTGGAATCTAAAGACATGACAAGGCAAAAGAAAATGGACAAACAAAACAAAATAAAAACAGACTCATGAAAATGGAGATCAAGTGGATGGTTTAGGGAAAGAAGGGTGGGGGGATGGGTGAAAGTGGGGAATGAGAACATAGTCAGTAACACTGTGATAAGTTTTCCCAGTGACAGATGATTGCTAAAGTTAGTATGGTGATCACATTGTAAGGTACATAAATATCAAATGACCATATTGTACACATGAAACTAACATAATTTTTGTATACAATTATACTTAAATATTTTTAAAAATGATGATTGAATTTTGGGAAGCCAAAGAACAAATTTCCAGCAGAAAATATACATAAACAAATGTCCATTTAAAAATATTCAATAAAGTGCTTTTTGACATTAGCTGACACACTGAGAAGCTTTTAGTCAAAGTTTATATGAATTGATATTATATTTATAGATTTAGATTATATGTGTAAGTAGGTCACTAGTTAAAGTAATAATTTAAACTTTTTCAAAGCTTTGGGTGGAAGAAGAGATATAAAAGTGCATTGTGCTGATCTCAGACTATTCTTGTCTTTTTGATGCTTCATGTAGGGTCTTAAAAATGAATAACCAAGATATTAGAGAATATTCTGATGTTGAATTATTGTTTGATTTTCTTTTGAGGGACAAAGGAACAGAGTACATCTCTGTAGGTAAGGGCAAGGTTTTCCTTGAAGCAAATCAAATTTGCCATGTCAGTCATTCTGAGAGGCCTTGGGAAAGAGGCTTGTGACTTTTAAGGAGAGAAAATCTTTTGTCTCTTGGGTTTGGGAAAAATTGTCACAGAAACTATGGTATAGAGTCACCTGTAGTTATTTTTTAACAACTTTATTAAGGTATAATTGACATAATTAGTTGTACCTATTTAAAGTGTACAATTTGGTGAATTTTGACACTTCTATACACCCCTGAAAACATTACCACGATTAAGACGATGAACATATCTATCATCCCCACATATTTCCATGTGGTCTTTGTAATTTATCCCTACTCTTCCATTACTCACCCCTGGTCCCAGGCAACCACAATGTGCTTTTTGTCCAATTGCATTACATTTGTTAGTTTTATACACATAAAATTATATAATATGCATTCTTTTTTTCTGGCTTCTTTCATTAAGCATAAATTGTAAGATTCATCCATAGTCTATGTATATCAATAAAACATATTTCATTTCTTTTTATTACTGGGAGTATTTCATTTTGTGGATATAACAATTATTCATATATTTGTTTATGGACATTTTGATTGTTTCTATTTCTAACTATTATACATAAATAAAGCTGCTATGAACATTTGTGTACAGTATTTTGTGGGAGTATATACTTTACCTAGGATCTGTGTAGCTATTTGATTTAGAAGGTTTAAGTTAAACTTTTAAAAAACATTCAAACCATTTTCCCAACTGGTTGTACCATGTTATGCTTTCACTACCAGTGTATGAAACTTCCGTATTTTCTCTCTATGGTACATTTGCCATAACCAAAAATCTATGTCAGTACATAATTATTAACTAACCACCACTTATTCAGATTTCACTAGTTTTATCCTTCATATTCTTTTTCTTTCTTTTTTGGGGATACCCACACTGGACTTGGACATCCTGTCTCCTTAGCTTTCTCTGTTCTGTGGCAGCTTCTCAGAGTACCAGTCATATATTTTGTAGAATACCTTTCAATTTTGATTTGTATGATGGTTTTCTTGTGGTCCACTGTTGGGAACTGCCCTGCCTGTATCAGAAGCTGTAACCCCTGCCTAGGCTAAGGCTGAGGGAATGACCTTGGAACCGTAAGCCAGCAAAGAGACAAGCTTATCTCCCTGGCAGGAGCACTTCTGCTCCTTTTACTTCACCCTCCTGGTCCCCAATACTTGGTTGGTTAGCCAATGACAGGTAAGATTCCCCAAGGGGGGAATGACCTAAGACAGGCATGATCACGTGGGAGGCCCCCAAGGAAGGACTTTGGGGGCTACAGCAAAAGGGGGTGATGGACCCTCACTCCTAGGCTTTGACAAATCCTGAGTGCTGATGGTCTGCGAGAAAATCTTCTTATCTCTTGGTTGCCTTAGTTTCCCTTGCTCCACCTAAGCCTAAAACAATGAGGGAGGGTAGTACAGCCCTGTACTGGGAAGGGCGGGTTCCCTGGGTGATCAGGCCTAAGAAAGAATATGTAAAATCCTGTGAAACCTGCTTTGTTTAGAACATTATCAGTTGAATGAGAAGGGTCCAAGGAGGAAATAAGTTTGTTCCTCAAAGTTTTACAGCTCTTTGGCCCTGACTCAAAATAGGCCCTCAGAGTTCCTTGTTGTTTGATCCTTACTTCCCTGCAATGAGTAATGAGCTTTACCTAAATTCCTATGTAAACCAACCCAATGAAAGCCTGCTGAGGAGAGAACGGGGCACTCTCCCCAGGGGCTCTCTCCCCTAGGGAGGGTGGCCTGGCACATTCCCCACTAGAGGGAGTAGCCAAATTCTGTCCCTACTTCCCCACAGAACTTGGTTGTTTCTGTGTATGTTTTTTCTCATGGGTCAATGAGCAATCCACAGCATCCCATGGTCACTGTCTGCCTGCCAGGTTCAGTGGCTACGACAGTCCACTGGGTTATGGATTTGAGGGAGGAAGCTCACAGAGGTGAACTGTCATTCTCAGTACATCATATCAACAGTATATTCTATCAGCAGGATGCATCACTGATTGTATTAACCTTGATTGCCTGGCTGAGGTAGTCATTGCTGGATTACTCCACTGTAAAGTTACTATCCCTCCTTTCCTGACTTTGTAAGCAAGACACTAAGCACAACATACACTTAAAGGGTTGAGAATTAAGCTCCACCTCCTTGAGAGGGAGTATCTATATAAATTATTTGCTCAGATTAATTTCTTCTTTATTATTTATTTAATTATTTATATCAATGTAGACTTGTAGGCATTTGTTTTCTATTTTGTATTGTAATTCAATTTTATGTTATTAATATTGCTGCTGAAATTGTTCTACCTTTGGCCATTGGAAGCTATTTCAGATTAGCCCCTGTGTTGTTTTTGAAAAGACTTTATCTTGTTTGTTGAAACACTTCATTTCATTTTGGAACTACAGGATGTTCTAGACTCATTTTGTATATTACCAGCTTCAGCCCTTGAATTGGGTATTTCTCCCTGCAGCCTGATTTCACTTATTGGATAAATATATTATAAACCAAGATCTGAGTGCATGGTTGCTACTAGAAGGTTATTGCTTCTAGTCATTCTCAGTAGGACATATATCTATATTGACTTATGTATACTCACATAATAATTTTAATTTATCTATCTATACTTATATTAAGCCAAATATAAGTCCTGAATCTAAAACAATACTCTATGATTTATTTTAGTCTTCACCCTTGCTTATATATAATCTCTCACTATTAAAACTGAGAATCTTTTTTCTCACCATTTGACATCCAGGTATTATTTGTAAAGTCTCAGTATGCATGCATATTAGTTTCAGAATTGTTAACCTTCATCCCCATAAGAAACTTTACCAAGTAGAGGATAGAGCTATGTACAGTTACACAACTTTTTCCATCATCCCCTGTAGTGACATTATGTCATATATTTATAATTCATTTAAATAATTTGTCATGATCTGCAAAATATCCTGAATTCCCCTTAATTTCTATTTTTTTAAAAATGTAAGTACTTACTAAGATTTACTTTTTGTGCAGTAAATTCTTTGCGTTTTGATAAATGCATAATATCAGAAATCTACATACCATACTTTACCATATCAGTTATTTTTATTATCCCCCAAAATCTTCTATGCTTCCCCAAGTCAAACACTCCCCTCTCTCTAAACATCTGGGAAAAAATGATCTTTTTCTGTATCTAGAGTTTTGCTTTTACTAGAATATTATATGAATGGAATCATATTGTATGTGGCTTTTTCAATGTTGCTTCTTTTACTTATAGCAGTAACTTTCAACTGGTGTGCTACCACAATTTTTAAAACATTCAATAACTAACTGTTTAGTCAGGGGCATGGACCTCTTTTCCCTTATTGTCAAATAAAAAAAATAACAATAGCCAATGCAACAACAGTTATCTAGTGTGAATAAATCAAAATTATACCTACTTTTGTCAGATTGTCAAAAAATATTTTTTGTTGTGCCACAAAACTTTAGCAATTAGCTTATGTGTACTATAAGATGAAAAACATTAAAAATTGCTGGCTTAGATAAATACTTTTAAAATTAATCCCTGTTAATGCACAAGTCAATAACCTTTATTGTTGGATCGTGTTCCACTATACAGATGTTATTCATTTTTCCTATTTTTGGAAACGCATTTTTTATTCATATCTATTAAAGGACAACTTAGTTTCTTCTAATTTGGTACAATTATAAATGAAGCTGCTATAACCTTTCATGTGCAAGTTGTATGTTTTATAGAAATAATATTTTCTTAATTTTATTTTTAAATTACAAATACTTGCTCATGCTCAGTGGAATTGTTATTTGATATTATATTAGTTTTAGGTATATAATATAGTGGTTAGACAATTATATAATTTATAAAGTGATTCCCCCCAAGAGTTCAAGTACCCATCTGGCACCATACATAGGAATAACAATATTATTCACCATATCCCTTATGCTGCATTGCAGTTCAAACTATGTATTTGTTTATTTTTTCACTCCCCCATCTCTAGCAACTAGACTAGGACCTGGCGTATGACATGTGCTCAATAAATAACCTTGAATATAAAAATATTTATGAGATGTAAAGTTCAGCAGATGGACATAAATTTTTTAAGCAATTGAGTAATACCTAGGAGTATAATGCTTAATTGCATGACAAGACTAAATTTAGCATTGAAGGAAATTACCAAACTATCTTCAGAAGTTTCTGTACTATTTTGCATTTCCATGGGCAATGATACTACACATTCTCACCAGCAACTGGTATTGTCAGGATTATAAATGTTTGATATTTTCATAGTAGCATCTGATTGTTTTAACTTGTGGCTAGTCTTTTAATTTTAACAATTCCACTGAGTATGTAGTTTCATAATAATACGGCTTTAATTTTCATTTCCTTAAAGACTTGATGTTGAGTAAGGCTTTATGAGCCTTTTTGCCACCCACAAGTCTTCTCTGAGGGTGTTTCAAACCTTGTCTTTACTTTTAATTGTATTTTTCCATTACCTTTTATCCACCTCATACCCTCCTCCACATCCACTCACACCTTCCCCATGTCAAAGCAGTCACCGCACTGTTGTCCATGTCCATGAGTTATTTTTCTTTTTTGCTCAATTCCTCCACCCCTAATTTTTGCCCTGGAGCAGTCAGCCAGCTCTCTATCTATGTATCTGTCTCTATTTTGTTTGTTAGTTTAGTTTGTTCATTAGATTCCACATATGAATGAAATCATATTGTATTTGTCTTTCTCTGACTGGCATATTTCACTTAAAATAATGTTCTCCAGGTCCATCCATTCTGTCCCAAAGATAATTTTCTTCTTTTTTACAGCTGAGAAGTATTCCATTGTGTAAATGTCCCATAGTTGTTTTATCCAGTCATGTACTGATGGACATGTGGGCTGCTTGCACATGTGGCTATTGTAAATAATGCTGCAATAAACATAGAGGTGCTTATATTCTGTTGAATTAGTGGTTTGGATTTCTTCAGATAAATTCACAAAAGAGGAATTGCTGGGTCATAGGGAAGTTCCATTTTTAATTTTTTGAGGTATCGCCATACTGCTTTGCACAGTGGCTACACCAATCTGCATTCCCACCAACAGTGCAAAGGGGTTCTCCTTTCTGTACATCCTTGCCAGGACTTGTTTGTTGATTTATGATAGCCTTTTTGACCTTCCAACTGGTGTGAGGTGTTATCTTTCATTGTGGTTTTAATTTGCATTTCCACAAAATTCAAGAAGAGGGAAGACTCCTAAGATCATTTTACAAAGCCCACATTATCCTAATTCCAAAACTAGATAAAGACATTACACAAAGGGAAAACTGTAGATGAATATCCCTGGTGAACATAGATGGTAAAATTCTCAACAAAATATTAGCAAACTGAATACAGTAATGCCGTACCAAAAATATTATACACCATGATCAAGTGAGATTTATTCTGGGGATGCAAAGTGGGTACAACATTTACAAAACAATAAATGTAATATACCACATAAAAATGAAGGATATAAACCACATGATTATCATCAATAGATACAGATGAAAATTGATAAAATTTAGAACCCATTTCTGGTAAAAACTTTCAGCAAAGTGGGAATAGAGGGAACATACCTAAAAATAATAAAGACCATATATGACAAGCCCACTGCCAGCATCATACTCAATGGGCAAAAATTACAAGCTTTCTCCTTAAGATTGGGGACATGATAGAGTTGTCTGTTTTCACCTCTCTTATTCAACATAGTACTGGAAGTCTTAGTCATAGCAAACAGACAAGAATAACAATAAAAGGCATCCAAACTGGAAAAGAAGATATAAAACTGTGGTTATTTGCAGATGGCATGATAACTAAACATAGAGAACCCCAAAGATTCCACCAAGAATCTACTGGAACTGGTAAATAAATTCAGCATTTCAGCAGAATACAAAATTAATATCCAGAAGTTCCACTTTTATATGCCAATAAGAAACTAAAAGCAAGAGAAATTAGGAAAACAATCCCATTCACCATTGTTTCAAAAAGAGCAAAATACTTAGCAATAAACCTAACCAAGGATGTAAATGACCTATACTTGGAAAATTACAAGACACTGAAGAAAGATATTGAAGAAGATACAAATAAGTGGAAGCACATATCATGTTCATGTGTAGGAAAAATTAACATCATTAAAATGTGTGTACTACCAAAAGCAATGTATAGATTTAATGCAATTTTTATCAAGATACCAATGTTATATTTCAGAGAACTGGAACAAATATTTCAAAAATTTATATGGAACCACAAAAGACCCTGAAGAGAAAGAGTGATTCTGAGAAAGAAGAACAAAACTGGTAGAATCATGCTACCTAACATCAAACCATATTATAAGGCTATAGTAATCAAAACAGCATGGTGCTGGCAGGAAAGCAGACATATAGATCAATAGAACAAAACTGAGAGCGCAGAAATAAACTGACACCTTTATAGTTCATTATTATTTGACAGAGGAAGTAAGCACATACAATGGACTAAAGATAGTTTATTCAATAAATGATGTTAGGAAAATTGGACACATATGTGCAGAAAAATGAAACTAGATCACCTCCTTATAACACAATCAAGAATAAATTCAAAATGATTAAAGACGTAAATATTATAACACAACCATAAAAATCCCAGAAGAAAACATAGGCAGGAAAATCTCAGACATTTGTAACGTATTTTCTGATATATCTCATCAGGCAAGGTAAACAAAAATAAACAATGGGACTACACCAAACTAAAAATTTTTGCACAGTGAAGGAAACTGTCAACAAAATAGAAAGACAATATACTGAATGGGAGAACATAAGATCTGAAAAGACACCTCTTCAAAGAGAACCTGCAGATGGCCAGTAGACATATAAAAAGATTTTCAACATCACTAATCACCAGAGAAATGAAAATTAAAACCACTATGAGATATCATCTCAAACCTGTCAGAATGACTATCAACAAATTCATAAACAAATGCTGGTAAGGATGTGGAGAAAGGGGAACCCTTGCATTGTTGGTGGGAATGTAGACTGGTGTAGCCACTGTGAGAAGAAGTATGGAATTAACTCAAAAATTATAAATGGAGCTGCTTTATGACCCAGCAATTCCATATCTGGGAATATATTATTGAAACCTGAAACACTAATTTTAAAGAATATATGCACCACTATGTTTATTGCAACATTATTTGTGATAGTCAAGATTTGAGTCTTGGCTGGTGTGGCTTAGTGGATTGAGTGCTGGCCTGTGGACAGAGCACATACCTGAGTTGTGGGCCAGTTCTCCAGTTGGGGGCATGTGAGAGGCGACCAATATGTGTATCTCTTGCTCATAGATCTTTCTTTTCCATTCTCCTCTCATTCCCTTCTCTCTTAAATACATAGATACATAGATACATGCATGCATAAATACATAAATACATACATAAATAAAATCTTAAAAATAAAAAGATTTGGAAGCAGCCCAAGTGCCCAGCAGTAGGTGAGGGAATAAAAAAGCTGTGGTGAATGTATACAATGGAATAATATTTTGCCTTAAAAAGAAGGAAATCTTATCTTTTGCAACAGCATGGAAGGACATGGAGATTATTATGCTAAGTGAAATCAGCCAGTTAGAGAAAGACAAATACCATATGATTTTTTTACTTCCCTGTGGAATCTAATAAAACGATAAACAAACAAAATAGAAACAGACTCATAGATACAGAGAACAGGTTAACAGCTGTCAGTAGGGGGAAAGTTTTGGTGCTAGGTGAAAAAGATGATGGGATTAAAGAAAAAAAAACAAAGCCAAACAACAGTATGGTGTTTACCAGAGGGAAAGAAGGTCAGGAAATAAAGCAGACATTTATAACACTGATGATGTATTATGGAATTGTACAACTGAAAACTATATAATTTTATTAGCAATGCCACACCAATAAACAAACAAACAAACAAATAAATAAAGGGGAATAAAAGAACCAGAGTGGAATTTTATAGAGAAAAATATTATTACCATGAAGAAATTGTTTTAAATTGCCCCAATCCATGCTTTTTAAATAACATTTTTTTAAATTGCATTGCAAAGGCAATTTTGAAGAGAAGGGAATAGAAATATGAATCGACTAATCAATTTGCTTCACCATGATGAAAATTACTGTGTTAAAATGCTTGATAAACGTTTTTTAAATTATAAAAGTTAGCAATAGGTTATACAAATATGTTTTTAAAATATCAAATTTTGGGAGAAAGAGAAGTAGATATTAATGCAAATAAATTAATTATTTATATTTCTTTAAGAATCTGTGGATATCATCAAAAATGTATACATGAATGATAAAAATGAGTCATTAAGAATAATATGTGTAATCACAAAAGACATAAAATCAGAAGCCATTGGGGTCTGTGACTAACCAAGAGTTCCTATAAGACTGTTACAGTCTCACTATTTGACTTCATTGCTTGGAAACATTCATGACTAAGCCCTAGTTATGTGTAAAGCTTCTTTTATGTAAAATGTTCAGTTCTTCAATACCACAGTTCTTAATCACCACATGGAGAGAAAGCATTTAGAAATTTGCATACAACTGTATTTGTATCTATAAGATATCTTTGCTGAAATTTAAACAATTATAATAAAAATTATAGAGAAACTGAGGAATCTAATTGTAATGTCAGAAGACATTGATAGAACACAGAGGGATTCATAATCTATTTTATCCACATTCTTATTTTTTGCTGACCTTTAACAGGGGAAGATTTTCAGAGCTTCTGTGACACCTTGTACATATTCTAATTTAAACCACCAGTTCAAAGTAACCAAACAATTCTACGGCCAGCCGAAGACTGAATACTTAAAAAGTGGTTTAAGAAAAGCAAAGATATGAAGAACAATATTATCAAAAAAAGTCTTCAAATCTGGTTTAAATCCAGAAAGAAAAAAGGCACCAATTCTTTATGAACTGGAAAGTAGACCACTATAAAACAAAAAGAGAATGTTCCCCCAATTTTCAAGTACTACTCTGAAACCATACATAGTTATCATGATACTATTGACTATATTCCCTATATTATCATCTCTATCTCTTGATTTTGTAGCTACAAATTTATACTTATTAATTACTCTAAATTGCATGACTTTCTATCTACTTTGCTGTGCATCTTAAATTAATACAGAATAAGATTGAGTGAAACAGTAATTGAAAAATTAAAAGAAAAACAAAGACAAAGCTGGGTAAATATGTAAACTGATATTTCATGTAAATTGCAGAGTTGCTAAAGTTTAATATCCCCAAATAATATGGCAAATAAACAATATTAATAAAGTATAATATTAAAACTTTAGGTCAGTTTTGTTTGGTATACCCAGTTTCAGTGAAAATGCTCAGGATCATATTCTGTGGAATATTCTAGAATTTTTTAATCTAGAATAAATATGTTATCAGAAGTTTCAAATTGCTGGTTCACATATCTCAAAAGAAACATTATTAAAAAATAAACACAAATTGCAATGGATTTAGCATACACAAGTAAATGCAACAGAGGAATTCTATATAGTAAAAAGAAGTAACTGAAAAAAATAAGCAAAGGGAAATGTAAAGTTGACATAACAATAATATTTACATTTATGTGGAATATTTATTTTCTAGATATCAAACGGTACATTTAGAAAAGAATGATTTTGGTAATAAAAAATTAAAAAGGAAGAAAAATGATGTTTTAATGTTGGACATATCAACAGAGAAAAATATTTAGAATTAAATATAAAAGTAGAAATTTATGTTATATCATACATAAAAGGAAACAATATGTGTTAATATCAAAACTGTTAAAACATCAATCTAATAAACAAAGAAAAAGTAAAAGACACATACACATGAAAAAATTAAATAAGTCAAGTAAATTATTTGAATGGAATCTCAGAATCAGCACAATTCTATTTTTTTCAAAGGTAAATAATCTACATTTCACCTGATTGATCAATTGATTGATCTATTCTCTATCTCAGTGAAATATTGCATTTTATATTTATTGAAATTTATGCTGAAAATTTAAAAAGTGATGTTTATTTAATATGATAGAAAACAATACATGTTGGCCACTGGCATGCCCCTGCCCCAGCTCCCACACAGGGCAGCTGGCTCACTAAGAAGAAAGAGGAGGAAAGAGGAGCCCCTTGCAGAGGAGAGCAGCAGGGCTCAGGGAGTTTGCAGTCCACAGAAAGACTTAACTCAATGGGGGAGCTGAACTACCCTGAAGAGACTTTAAGAGTGCTGAGCACCTAAGACAGCAAAGAGGGAGAAGGTGGTGTGTGAGTTGCCCTTATTTAGTGTGCTTCAAGGATGGCATGACTGGTGGATTGAGGGCACCAGCCTGGCCTGGATGAACAGTGAGGCCCTGGCATCACACAGAGGACTTGGACTTGAGGCTGGGCAACTGTGAAGATTGTGGCCTAGATCTGGCCCCAAACTTCCCAAAACCATAGGAAGGGAGAAAAACAAACCCCAAGCCCACTCAGCCAGTGACCTCCAGGAAGACCAGCAAAGCTTGTTTGGTGGGATTAAAGTCACCAGGAGGCTTTTCTTTTTTTTTCCCCCCAAGTGAGACAGTAAGACCTCGACCTGTGAAAATTCCAAAGAGGGAACACAAGGCTAACACCAACAACTGAGAAATTGAGACAAATTTCACTTTCCTATTCTCGAGAACTTGCATGTCATTGCTTATTTGTATTACTGTTATTTTTCAATATTTTTACTTATTTTATTTTATTAGTATTTTTATTTCTCTTCTTTCAGTTTAACTTTCTTCATTTTATGTGTTTGTTTAATGCATTGTTTGACTGGTTTTCCTTGTTCTCTCTTTCATAGTGTATTTTAACTTTCCTTCTTTCACTTTACTTGTGTTCCAACAGCACACTACTCTCAGTCCTGCACTTCCTATTCTTGTTATTCAGACCATATAGTTCTTGTCATATTATTGTTGTTCCAGCATTATTGTAAATAATTATTGTCCCATAAAATTGTAAATGCTAAATGCTAAGATCCTGGATCTTAGCACATTTCACTATCTTCTGGAGCTTTATTACTTTTGTGGTTAACTCTATTCCCTCTCACAGTACATCTATTTTCTATACTTTACTCTCACTACATCTCATCATCTAGCTTAGCACAAGTGCTCTGTTTCCTGGATTCAGTTCACATTCTTTCTCTTTTCTCTTTTTCACTTTTTATAAAAAGTGGCTAGTTGGGTGAAATATCACAGTTAACACTATACTTATACAAAGGATCTCCTATCTTTTCTCTATGTGTTGGTAATTTGAATCCCACAAAATATACTTCCACTGTCTTGGTCCATTTTGCCTTCCTTTCCCAAATGATCACATAAGAGTAGGTGGGGGCTGTGAACATCAATATAATTGATGGAAGAGAGAACCCACCAACAAAGGAACCACCAATAGATAATAAAGGAAGATAGAAGAGGAGTGAGTGGAAGCCAGGCTAACCTGAACCCAAGACCTATTTGAAATAACAACTAAATGGTGGAGAAATTATCCAGAAGAAACAGCTGAACAACAGCAAGAGAATGCTCATAACACAACTGGTCTGCACTGGCAAAACAGCATGAAAGACATGGTGGGCAGGGCAATCTTCAGTCAAACATCTAGAAGGAAGGAACCACCAAAGAAAGACCCAACAATGATCAAAACCCAAAATACATCCAAACAGCCAATATAAATGGCATCCCAAGAGCACCAAATTCAGGAGATCAAAAGGATTGCACCATTGAATCTCAGAGGTCTCCTACCTTAGAGCTCATACCACAATCCCAGGGAGTCAAAAGAGATCAATTTAAGAAGCTGAAGCTAACAAGAAGAGTCTGGCAAACAATGAGAAGACAGAAAAAAAAATGAAAGGAAAAGAGGAAGCCTTAGAAAGAATGCTAAATAAAATAGAGGCAAGTCAACTATCAGATATTGAGTTGAAAGCAATGGTTATAAGGAAGCTCAATGACCTCACTGAGAATTACCAAAAACTACAGGGAAACTACAATGAACCCATTGAAAATCATTTCAATAAGAAGAAGGAAATAGAAACTATCAACAAAAGCCAAAAGGAAATGAAGAAGACAATTTCTGAATTGAAGAACACAGTAGAAGGAATCAAAAGCAGGCTATGAAGCAGAGGATTGAATCAGCAAGCTGGAGGACAAGATAGAAAAAAACACACAGAAAGATCAAGAAAAGGAAAAAAAGACTCAGAAAGAACAAAGAAGTATTAAGGAAACTGCAGGAAAACATGAAATGTAATAACATCTATACAATAGGGATATCAGAAGGAGAAGAAGAGCAAGCAATAGCAAACCTGTTTCTACAAGCAATGATGGAAAACTTCCCTAATTTTATGACAGAAAAGTCACAAAAATTCAGTAAAGACAGAGAGTCCCAATCAAGAGGAACCAAAAAGGCCTACTCCAAGACACATAATAATTAAAATGGCAAAATTATAAGAGAAGAGAGAATATTAAAGGCAGCAAGGGAGAAGCAAGAGGTAACATGCAAGGGAGCCCCAATAAAGTTAGCAGCTAAATAATCAATAGAAATGATGCAAGCCAGAAAAGAATGGCAAGGAATATTCCAAGTGATGAAAAACAAATGTCTGCAACCAAGACTACTCTGTCCAGCAAGGGCCTATATTAAAATGAAAGGCAAAATAAGAAATTTCCCAGACAAAAGAATCAAAGAACACACCTCCACCAAACCACCACTGAAGAAATGCTAAAAGAGAGTTTTAAAAAGAGGAAGAAAAATAGTGAAAGGGAGATGAACACAGGTAAAAAAGGAAATAAAATGACAATGAAAAGGTATGCATTAATAATAACCTTAAACATAAAGGATTAAATACTCCAATCAAAAGACATAGAATAGCTGAATGGATAAGAAATTATGACCCACACATATGCTGCCTATAAGAGACCCACCTCAGAAAAAAGACCTACACAGACTGAAAGGGAAGAGGTAGAAAAAATATTTCAAGCAAATCGACAGGAAAAAAAAAAAAAGCCAGAGAGCAATACTCAACTCATATTAGACAAAATAGACTTCAAAACAAGGGCATAAAAAGAGACCAGGAAGGTCACTTCATAATAATCAAGTGAAGAATCCATCAAGGAAACATAAACATTGTAAAAATATATGCACTCAAAATAGGAGCACCCAAATATATAAAGAAAATCTTGGAGGATTTAAAGAAAGATATTGACAGCAACACAATTATAGAAGGGGAGTTTAATGCCCCACTGTCAAAAATGGATAGATCTTCCAAACAAAATATCAACATATTGTGGCATTGAACAATGTTCTATATCAAATGAATGTAACTGATGTATATAGAACCTTTCATCTCAAAGAAGCAAATTACACATTCTTTTCAAAGGCACAAGGAACATTTTCAAAGATAGACCACATGGTAGGGAACAAAACAAGCCTCAACAACACTTAAGGAAGAGCTAATCCCTATCCTTCACATACTATTCCAAAAATTCCAAGAAGATGGAAAACCCCCAAACACTGTTTTTTATGAAGCCAGAATCATCCTAATCCCCAAAACAGATAAAGACACAACAAAGAAAGAAAGCTTCAGGACAATATTGCTGAAGAACAGGGAGAATAAAATCCTCAACAACATATTCTTACTGCAGATCCAGCAATACATTTAAAAGGCCATACACCGTGATCAATTGGGATTCATCCCAGTGATGCAAGGATGGTGCAATATTTGCAAATCAATAAACATAATGCATCACATAAACAAAAGCAAAGACAAAAATCATGATGGTATCAATAGATGCTGAAAAAGGATTTGATAATGTGCAGCACCCATTTATCATAAAAATCCTCAGTAAAGTGGGTGTAGATGCAGCATTCCTCAACATAATAAATGCCATATATTGAAGCGTGCTCTCCTGGCCAGCAGTGTGCACGTGAAACACTGTGGATGGCTCGTCGAAACATGAGAAATAATCATGCACAGAAGTAGTTTTCTGTGGGGAAGTAAAGAATGTAGTGGCCACTCTCCAAGTTGGGGAGCGCCTTGTTCCTTTACTCCAGTGGGTTTTTATTGAGAAAGTAGACACAGTTTGTGGATTCAGAGTCTGGCAAAAGGGATCAACTTACAAAGATGCTAATAGAGATTGCATCTTTGCAATGTAATCTCGTTGTGATTCCGGGCAGAGATTGGAGTTTTATCATATGAAAGGACTACAGGTTCCAAAGGTTTCCTGTCTGTGCTTTCAAATTCTAAGTTAATAACATCCTCCAGCAAACAGATCTCACAGAATTTTTGCATATTCTATGCCCCAGGCCTGATTACCCTGGGGGTCTGCAGTCTCCGGTCTGAGCTGCCCCTTTGGCTATCTGCTTAGCCCTGAGAAGGGCAGGAGACAGAGGCAGCCAGGAGACTTGGAATTCTGACATCTAAGTACAAAGACTCAGGCTTAGAGGGGGCAGGGGTTGATGTCGATCACCCCTTCCTTTCCACAGCCCCTTCATTTCCACAGCCTCATGAGTCTTATTCCACAGGCCTTTATGTGGTCAGTACCCGTCTTAGGTCGTCCCTTGATTAATGAGTCTTACCCGTCATTGGTAAACTGATCAAGCATTTAAAGGCCAGGCACGGAACAAGTAGTGTTCATGCTAGGGGAATAAGTTTTTGTCTCCTTAGTGGCTCCTGGTCCAGAGGTCTCTCACTCAGCCTGTCACAGAGGGTTACAGCTTCCTGAGATCAGGCAGGGTGGCCCTCAACAAAATATGAGAGACCTATAGCCAAGATCAGGTCAATGGGCATATCTAAAACCTTTTCCACTAAGATCAGGAACAAGAAAAGGTTGTCCACTTTTACCACTCCCATTCAACATAGTATTGGAAGTCCTAGCCACAGCAACCAGACAAGAGAAGAAAATAAAAGGTATCCAAATCATAGAGGAGGAGACAAAACTGTCACTGTTTGCAGATGACATGAGAGTGTAAATAGAAAATCTTATAGACTCCACCAAAAAACTACTTGACCTAATAAATGAATTTGGCAAAACATCAGGATACAAAGTCAATATTTAGAAACCAAAGGCATTTTTTGTACACCAGCAATAAAATACCAGAAAGAGAAATCAGGATAAAAATGCCATTTACTATAGCAACAAGAAAAATAAAATACCTAGGAATAAACCTAACCAAGGAGGTAAAAGACCTGTACTCAGAAACTACACAACACTGAAGAAAAAAATAAGGAAGAAACAAACAAATGGAAGCATATACCATGCTCATGGATTTTAACATCATCAAAATGTCCATAATACCCAAGGCACTTTATAGATTCAACGCAATCCCTACTAAAGTACCAATGAGAAATTTTCAGAGACATAGAATGAACATTTCAAAAATTGTAGAGATCCATAAATAATTCAAATAGCTGAAGCAATTTTGAGAAAAAAGAACAAAAAAAAAAAAGGTTTCACCATACCTGACATCAAACTGTATTTCAAGGCCACTGTATTGAAGACCACTTGGTACTAGCATAAGAACAGACACATAGACCAGTGGAACAGAATAGAGAGCACAGAAATAAACCCAAGTCTCTATAGTCAATTGATATTTGACAAAGGGGCAGAAGCATAAATGGAGTAAAACTAGCCTCTTCAAAAAATGGTGTTGGGAGAGCTGGACAGCTACATGCAAAAAAATGAAACTTGAGCACCAACTTACACCATACATAAAAATAAATTCAAGGTGGATAAAAGACTTAAGTATAAGTCATGACACCCTAAAAGTTCTAGAAGAGGACATAGGGAAATCTCAGGTATTCCATGCAGCAAAATTTTCACCAATATGTCACCTATAGCAATGGACATAAAGAAAGAATAAACAAATGGGATCTCATCAAAATAAAAAGCTTCTGCATGGCTAAAGAAACTGGCATTAAAATAAAAAGAAAACTAACTGTATGGGAAAACATGTTTGCCAATGATGCCTTGGACAAGGGTTTGATCTCCAAAATACATAAAGAACTCACACAACTCCACTATAGGAAGACAAACAACCCAAATGAAAAATGGGCAAAAGACTTAAGCAGACACTTCTCCAAGGACATAGAGAGGACCCAGAGACATATGAAAAGATGTTCAGCATCACTAGCCATCAGAGAGATGCAAATTACAACCAGAGAGGTGTCACTTCACAGTGGTAAGAATGGCCATTATAAATAAATTAACAAACAACAAGTGTTGGAGAGGTTGTGGAGAAAAGGGAACCCTAGTGCACTGTTGGTGGGAATGCAGATTGATGCAGCCACTGTGGAAAACAGTATGGAATTTCCTCAGAGAACTAAAAATGGAACTGCCTTTTGACCCAGCAATTCCACTGCTAGAATGATATCCTAAGCACCCTGAAACACCAATCCAAAAGAACCTATGCACCACAATGTTCATAGCAGCACAATTTAAAATAGCCAAGTGCTAGAAGCAGCCTAACTACCCATCAGTAATTGAATGGATCAAAAAACTGTGGTACAGTTACACAATGGAATACTATGCAGCAGAAAGAAAGACGGAGCTCCTACCCTTTGTGACAGTATAGATGGAGAGCACTGTGCTAAGTGAAATAAGTCAGGTGGTAAAAGACAAGTACCATGTGATCTCACCTTTAATTTGAACCTAATCAACAAAACAAACGAGCAAGCAAAATATAACCAGAGGCACTGAAATTAAGAGCAAACTGACAGTAACCAGATAGTACAGGGGAAGGGATAATGGGGGGAAAAGGGGATAATAGTGGGAAGGTTTTCAGGAATAACTGTAAAGTACACATAGACAAAACCAAGGGGGTGTGAGATCAGGGAAGGGAGGTGGAAATGGATAGGTGGGTGGGCAATAATAGGAGAAAGTGCAGACAACTGTACTTGAACAACAATTTAAAAATGATAAAAAGAAAAAGCACACACCATGAAAAAAGAAAACTATACATATTCACTTTTCAAGTTGAAGAAAACAAGTATAAAATAATGAAATTTAAAAAATGAATTTCTTTGTCTGTAAATTATGATTCAATAAATATCAGGTATAGTAAACAAGTATTGGTGTAAAATATATTTGAATATTCACATAAGTTACCTGAATTTATTGCCTAATTTCTAAAACCCTTTAGGAATAGAGAATATAAAGTAATCAAAATTGTATTTTATATTGAAACATAAATAAATATTAGAAAGACCTCTACAGCTATGACTTATGTTGTGAAAAATATTCCTGTATTGTGTAACTGAACTAGTACTGGGGTCTGACTTCCTGCTGCTCAAGCAGTAACTGTGGAGACAGAGTTCAGTGGAAAGAAAAATGAAATTTTTATTTACTTACAGACATAGACAGTAAATTTCTTAATGCCCACCCCCACCCTGCTGCCAGAGGAGCGAGTAGACTACTGGTAGGTGACAACCACAGCAATTTCCCATGCTTTCATGGACAGGGGAGGGCCACAGTGCTTGTCACGCAGCTATGCCACCTCTTGGGTCATGCCGAAATCCATTCATTCCCCCACCCCTTCTTACCAGCCCTGCACTGGCAGTGATCCTGTTTAGGCCCAAAGTGCTCAGGGACATGTATGGATCCTGACCCTCCCTGGACACACTGGAGCTATAGCTAACCAACCCACACTGGCATGGGCCCCAGGTGGATGGCAGCCACTGTGACTTCCTGCTTGGGGAAGGGGCATAAGCCTTGTTGACCTGAGGCTCCCTGAGTCTGTGCCCCTTAGTCAGAACCTGCTGGCTTCCCAGACAGGCAGGTCATGGAGCACTATGGCAGGGGGCACTAGGAATCCCTCTGGCTGTGTGCCCAGCTCTGGAAACTCAGCCCCCAGCCACAGAACCACTAGCTAGAGGATGGGAAACAAAAAGTGTAGCATTTGCACACAGTCCACCTTTTAATCTGACCCCCATAGTCCCCCACATGGCAGAAGTAGATGGGAGGTTATGTCCCTCCCATCCAATCACCTTCCTGGTTTTTGGGGCCAGCCCGTGTGCCTCTTTTTTCTGTGTCATTCATACATTGTTCCAGTTGTCAGGGAGATGCACACATGCACCATCTTTGAGAATTTTCCACCCCTCCCCACTCCCAGGGGTTGAGTTCCCCCATTACAATCCCCTCCTTTAATACTCTGGACACTTGTAATCTTACAATGGCAGGTGGACGATGGTCTTGTTCTTTTCTAACTACTTCCTGCTGGCCAAGGAGCATAGTTCTACCTATCCCCTGGTCTAGAGCTCCTTAACAAAAGGGGTTTGGGGTGGATTGGATCCTTCACATGAAAGAGAAAGATCTTGTAAAGTCCAGGTTAGTCAGTTGTCCCTGGAAAGTGGTGTGCATGATGTCCAAAGAATGGCATTAACTGGAAGAGTTGGCATGCTTGTATTCTGGAGGTAAAAATTTTGGCAACAGTGTAAGAGAGTACAATCAGAGCCATGACAACTAAATGACAAAGGTAAGGGTTAAATCTACAGTGTCCTTGATTAAGAAAAAAAATGGCTTCCTTGGAGGAAGGTGTGCAAGTATTGTCATACCTGTCAGCCCTATTGCCTACTATACTCAAATTAGGCTGAGTGGAATATCATAAGAGTCCCCTCTTTAACACTTCCAGACCCTTTCTGTCCAAACCATTAAAATAGAAAAGAAAGCAGTTTTAAATTGAAGACAATAGGCCACCCCATTCTTCACCAACTCAACCAACCATTTAGTCCAGCCAAACTGTTGAGTCCCAGGGACTGGCGATACAGATGGGCATCTCAAGTGGGACCTAAACCCTTTCTGAGTCTACAAGACAGACTTCTGAGAAGATGTTCAATTACAAGACCTTTGCTGAATGATACTAAGCAATGGGAATTTTATATCATCACGTGAAACCACTTCAACTCGCAAGCTGAAGACATCTGTACTAGAGTCCAATGATCACAAATGGGCACTGGGCTTTTCTCTAAAACTTGATTTCACTCCCTCAGATTACCCTCATTGGCCTCAAACACAATCCAGAACGGCCTCTGCTGGCCCAGATACACAACAGGCCCAACGCTATGACCAAAAAAAGCAAAGCAACCTAGAAATAGAGAAAACTGGCATCTATGACCCTGTTATTTTAACAAATGCTCATAAGCGAGTTTTTCTGTCAACCAATCTCACAATCAGTGAAGCCAAACAATGACCTCCCTCAAAATGCCAGTTTTTACCCGGACCCTGCTTCACAGCCCTGAAACTCAGCTGATCCTCCCTCTTTTCCAGAGTCTATTCCCTTCCAAGATCTGTTTCCTTTCCACCTGCCATGCATGTTTAAGCGGCCAATGCCCCCAGCAAGTGTACAGGATTCCCAACAATTGGGAAGCCCCACAGCTCCAACCCCAGATGGTGTTAACCTGCCACAAGTGGCTAAGACCCCACATTGGGCACCACCACTATAATCGAACTGCTAGTAGGGTCGCACTGCCTTCTGTCCATAGCCAATAACTGGAGACGGAGTCTGCTGGAAAAGAAAGTGAAATTTTTACTTACTTATAGATATAAACAGTAGATTTCTTGATGCTGAACCCCTCCCCTGCCACAGGAGGAATGACAGACTGCTGGTCAGTTACTGCCAGAATGGTTTCCGGTGGGTTTTCAGGCAGAGGAGGTGCACAGGTTTTATTACCTGGCTGCACTGCCTCCCAGGACTTCCTGGCCCAAATCTCCCCTCACCACCCCAACTTCTTACTAGCCTTGCTCTCAGCACCAGCAGTGTTCCTGATGAGGCCCAAAGTGCTCAGGGAGAGGCATGGGGTCTGACCATCCATGGCTGCACTGGGGATGACTAACCCACACTGGCATGGGCCATAGGCAGGCAGCAGCTGCCATGGCTTCCTGCTTGGGAAGGTGCACAGGGCTTGCTGGGCCCACACCAGGGCATGGGCCACTAACAAGCAGCAGCCACTGCAGCTTCCCACATGGGAGAAGGGGAGTGAGTCTTGTCAGCCTGAGCCTCCTTAAGTCCCCTGGCCTGAGCTTCCCCTAACCTGCCATCCTGCCTGAAATCTGCAACACTCCCAGACAGGCAGGTCCTGGAGTGCTATGGCAGGGGAATCTCAGAATCCTTCTGGTTAGGTTCCTGGCTCAGGAAACTCAACTCCTAGCTGTGGACCTGCTAGCTGGGGGATGGAGGAGTAAAAGCTGGACTTTGCATGTGGCCCATCTTTTAAAGACCCCCTATGGGGTCTAAAAATCCCCACATGGGGGAAGTAGATTGGAGGGTATGTCCCATCCAATCAACTTCCTAGTTTTCAGAACCAGCCTTGCGCTCTTCTTCCTCACCCCCCACCCCCATTTGTATGAGTCTTCCCAGTTGCCAAGGCAACCCATGCATGCATTTTCTTTAGCATTTTTCCACCTCTCCCCATTTCTGGAGGGGTGTTCCCCTGTTACAAGTATATCTGATTTTTCAAGAGAAATAATGTAATGAAGATGGTCTTCATTAAAGGCATCATGCCTAGCTTTATTTAACCCTGAACAGATTATAAAATGTTTGAAAAAATGTTAGACTACTGGCTCTAATTCAACCAAAAATATCTTAGACATGATTTTGAAAGTAGTTAATATAATAAAGTAGAATAATATTAATTGAACAGAGCAAAATTTCATTTATTGCTATGCATTGTTAAATGCAGCCTGGGCCTTTTGCACCCCCTAATTTTAAAGAATTAACTGATTCTTAAAAAGTGTTCTGGAAGGGCTGTGAATAAAGTTTGCAGGGAAAACATAAAAAAGGGTGCAATAGTAACCCCTACTGTGGCAGAAGGATCACAGGTGACACTTTCGAAGAGGTGCTGGTCTGCCTTCCTGAATATCATTAAGGCAGAGTTGAGGCCTAAAGTATTTATGTATCAGAGCTATCAGGAAGCCACTGGCCATGGCATGGGGATTTTATGTCTGTGAAAAGAGCACTAAATGTGATAAACAGGCAGACTAAAATATTTTTTTAAAAAAGAGCTTTTACCAGAAGGCAGATACTGTGAAATGTTCAACACATATTACTTCATTTATTTTTTGCAACAAGGCTATGATAATACATATTAGGTACTAATCTCATCTTTATAGATGTAGAGCTGAGATCTGAAGGTCTGAATTAATTTGCTTTAAGTTATAGCACTGACATGGGTAAAAATCCAGATGCAAACCAGAGCTAGAGTTTTTTAAAAGCAACAACAAACTAATTTGTTTGTATCCATGAAAAAAAATGTTTTCATTAAAATGGACAATTCTCCCTAAAAATATTTCTTTTGTTCATAAGGTTCTCTTAGCAAAATGCCATTTCCATGTAGACTCACATGAACAATTCCTATGAGTCTTTTTAAAACATGCCCAACTCTTACCTCTTTTGTAGTTTTTTTCTGATTTGCTACGGGATTTCTTTCCATCTTCCTTTTCTGGTATCAAAATTGCTCTTTAAATATAACACTTACCACTAAAAAAAAAGAAAGAAAAGAAAAACTTCTCCCTTCAATCTCCTTTTGCCAAATTTTGAGCTTCTAGAAAAAATTATTTCTTATGCATTTCTAGTCAGATCAGTTCCAAAAATAATGATCAGCAGAGACTAAATACCAAACACATATTTTTCATCAAATGAATGAATAATTATATGGGAAACTGGTAATGCATATAAATAATGTACTGAATTTTTTCTTCCCACACTTTATATTGGTTAATGGGTTCTATTTGATCCCTGAATCCCTTAGTAAAGGAAATTTGTGGCCCTAAAATGTGGAATGCATAGGAATGAGAGAACTGAGGCAATCTTAATGCGCGGTGTGTATGTTTCATTCTTTTTTTTGTTTTCCTCCTCAGATGAGAGCAAGATAATTACACAAGGCTCATCGCTAAGAATACTTAAAAAGTTGGAAAGTTTTACAGAATGGAAGATTATTTTAAAATTCTTACCAACTTCCATTTGCATTTGTGTTTTAGTCTACATAGCTTTACCCATATAGTCAAAATTACATAGAACAGAGCTGTTGAATATGCACTCTAACAATTTTTGAAATTTCTGAGCTAATCGTTTCTTTCCCAAATACTTGTATTATTTTCCTGTGGATTCAGCACCAGATTAAAGTCTCTTGTTTTCCTACCATGAACTTGAAAGTTTACTTTTTAATTGAGATTTATTTCCTATTCAATTGCAGAGGTTTATCATAGTGTGAAGGTCTGAACTTGACTTTCAATTTATTTACTTTAAAACCTTGAGATAGCTTCTATTTACATAGCTATATCCCTAAGTGATGAACTCTATAGATGACATTCACAAACTGTCCATTCTCTTTATCTTTGTTATATAGAGGAATAGCTATTCTAAGGAAAGAATAGGTTCAAATTACTGCTGAAAGATTTATTAATTGAGGGTCATTGTGTACAGCTGGTTAAATTGTATTAGTGAAGTACCATTATGCAACTACTTCTGAAAATCTACAAAAAAAATGGAGTTACTGGTGGTGATGGAAGGGAGGATTACATACGTAAGTTTGCTCTCTTAAATCCTTTGGGATTTGTTCTGGGGATCCTGATGATTTCTGTTCACCATTGTTGTTATTACCCCTTCCAATTATCCTGTCTCATGGAGTAGTTTTAGTTCTCCTGTGGTCCTGCAAGTGGTTAATTAGAGCATTTCTGCTCTACTTCTTGTCTCTGGAGATAGTTATCTCATATTTGAGATAAACTATTTTTTTGTTTTGCTTCATAAAAATATACTGTTGTGATGTGTTTAAGAAGAGTTTTTCAAACTGCATTCTTCATGCTTCTTAATTGAGAATTGACTGTCACTTTCTAACTGTATGATTCTTAACAAGTTTATGTGCCAATTATTTGATTTGGACAATTAATAAATCTTACAGACCTTTTGGAAGATCAAAACATGTTTTACAAATAATACCTGATCTCCTTTGGGTTTCTGCTGAAATCTTGACTCTAAAATTCGCCCAAACACCCCACTTATAATGTATTCCCACGCTTGTTTCTACTGGGCTTCATTTGATTCTGTAGCTCTGGCAATAAATTAGCATCAAGCATATTGTATATTCCAGTTGTATTTATTTTTTTCACTTTGTTCAATGATCTACCTCCAATGCCATGAATCTGACACATAGGGAATTGAATGACTGAAATAGGACTTGCAATCCATATTTTTCTATTTTGACTATTATACATAATGCAAATGTTAAAGTTTTAATACATGCATCTTTGACCATATTGTTGGGGGCTGCCCTGCCTGGTCTCAGGAAGCTGTAACCCCCTGTGACTTAGGCTGAGTGAGAGACTTCCAGACCAGGAGCCACTAAGGAGACAAAACTTATTCCCCTGGCATAAACGCTACCTGTTCTGTGCTTGGCCTTTAATGCTTGATCAATTAGCCAATGATGGGTAACAATTCTCTAGGATAGAGATTGGACCTAAGACAGGCTTTGATCATGTGAAGGCCTCTGGGATGAGACTCACGGGACTGTGGAAATGAAGGGACTGTGGAAAGGAAGGGGTGATCGACATCAACCCCTGCCCCCTCTAAGCCTGAGTCTTTGTACTTAAATGTGAGAAATCCTAGTCTCCTGGCTGCCTCCATCTCTTGCCCTTCTCAGGGCTAAGCAAATATCCAAAGGGTGCAGCTCAGACAGGAGACGACGGACCCCCAGGGTAATAAGGCCTGGGACATAGAATATGTAAGATCCTGTGAGATCTGTTTGCTGGAGGATGTTATTAACTTAAAATTTGAAGCACAGACAGGAAACCAAAACTAGCCCTTTGAGCCATGTAGTCCTTTCATATGATAAAACTCCAATCTCTGCCCAGAATCACAGCAGGGATTCTGTTAGCATCTTTGTAAGTTACCTGTGCCCTTTGATCCTTTCTGCCAGACTGTGAATCCACAAACTAAGTCTACTTTCTCAATAAAAACCCACTGGGGTAAAGGAACAGGGTGCTCCCCACTAGAGGGGGTGGCCATGTTCTCTATGTCCCCACAGAATCATAGTAGAATTCTGTGTATTATGCGTGTTTAATGAACATCCGCAGCTGAGATGAATACTGCGGACGAAAAGAATGGTATTCTTTCACACCATATTTATGATATGATCTTAGGATAGATTCTTATAAGGAGCTATTAATTAAGATTTTCCTGCTGTTACATATTTCCATCTGATTCAGACTTTAAAAAAGTATTAAATCTTTCTTATTTTTAATTAAATTTCTGGTGTAAATTAGTTTCAAGTTCCATTTATTTAAACATATCTTTATTTTATTTTCATTTAAAAATATATTTTGTAGATACAGAATTCTGGGATGACCTTATTTATTACAAGCCACCCCTCCTTTGGCCTTTTTAATAATGCTTTATTGTTTTCTGGCCTCTATTATTTCTTTTGAGAATCCAAACATTATTTTTATTGTTCTTTTATGTAAGTAATGTGTTTTTTTTCTTTCAGACTGCTTTAAAAATTATATTTCATACTTAGTATTTTTTATATTTATATTTTTGGAGATTTTTCAAGGTTTCCAAATTTTATTTTTTAGTAAATATTTTATTGTTGTTCTATTACAATTGTCTAAATGTTTCACCTTTCTTTCTCCTCTTCCAAATACACCTCCTGACTCCCACAGTCAATCAGCACCTTGTGCCTATCTATGGGTTATTCATACATGTTCCTTAAAATAGTCCCTTCACCTTCTTCCCATGCTCATTTCCTTCCCTTCTGCGGTTTGGTCACTGTCAGTCTGTTCCTTATGTTCATGCCTCTGGTTCTATTTTGCTCATTTTTTCTTTTGTTCATTAGGTTCCTTTTATAGGTGAGATCATACGGTATTGTCTTTCACCCCTTGGTTTCTTTCACATAGCATAGTATTCTCCTGCTCCATCCATGCTGTATCAAAAGGTAGAAGTTCCTTCTTTCTTCCCAGGGCATAGTATTCCATTTTGTAAATGTATCACAATTTTTTGATCCACATGTCTAATGATGGGTACTTAGGCTGTTTCTAGGACTTGGTTATTGCAAATAATGCTGCTACAAACATTGGAGTGCATAAGTTCTTTCAAATTGATGATTCAGAATTCTTGGGTTATAATTCCAGCAGTGGAATTGAAACAGGGTGCAGCCAGGGCCTCCCCCAAGAAGGATTTGTAACAAGGTCTAGAACTTGGGGTGTCCAGGAAATATTAAAAATATATAGGATGTCCTCACCTCCATGAGTCTCAACTGGGGGATGGGACACATGGAGCAAGGCCATTGAGAATTATTTTGCATATCAACAGTTTTGCAAATAACCTCAAGAATGGTTATTTAACCTATAACTTTTGACTGGTTTCATAGATATATTAAGTAGCTGTGGTCAGACTTTGAGCCAGGGAGATGGGAGTCTCTTCTACCCAGGATGTAACTGGGAGGCAACTACCCTTGGTTATAGCACTTGCATAAGAGCTTGGAGATGGTTGGCTACATGCCACAGGGTCACACCTGCCTGAAATTACTATGGCAGCCCAGGAAAGCTGGAAAAATATGGGAATGCTGGCAGGCATAGCCAATTGTTGGAAATGAGGATGCAGCAGAAGATTCACACTGGGATTTAAACCCAGGTGCAGCAGCCATGAGGAAACCACCAGGTCTTGAGGTTGGGGGAAACACATGGTTTTTGGCAAGTGTGGGACCACATATTTTTGGGTGGAACCATGAGGTTTTGGGGGCTCCCTTTGCCACTCAGCTTAGGAACCAGGAAAGCAAATGTAGCAGCTATGCACAGCTCTCTCTTAGCAGTTTGAAAGAGTGTGGGAGAGATGTTGTGGGAAGGAAAGTGATGGAAGGATTCTTTCTGGTGAGCCATGAGAAAGTGCCACATGTGTTTGGATTAAGAACTCCAAGAGGTCCCAGAGATACAGCTGATGGTGCTGGGAACTGTGGAAGTCCTGCCAGCTGAGCATGGATTACTGGAAAGAACCGGGAGCTACCTGAGATACAGACTTGTATTTCCTGAGATATGGTACCCCTGACTGGGCAAAGTGGGGGAGGAAGGAATGTGTGTGTTTGTGAGTATTTTAAGGGTCGTTGGGATTTTAATGAAGACATTGAGTAATTTCTCCAAGTCTGTATAACTTTTGAATAAGTAGTTCCTTTCCTTTTCATCAAACTCTGGTATTGAAAGTCATAATTCCCTGGCAAGGGTCAAGGCGAATCTAGTACAGGAGGACCTTGGGAGAAGGGAGGTCCATTCAGTAATAGTATATGATTCCCCCACTCCATGGTTCTTTCCTGTAACAGAATTGCTGGATCAAAATGGCAGTTTCATTTTCAGTTTTTTGAGGAAATTTCATACTGTTTTTCACAGTGGTTGCACCAGTCTGTGTTCCCACCAACAGTGCACTAGGGTTCCCTTTTCTCCACATCCTATCGGCACATGTTGTTTGTTGATTTATTAAACAGGTAACAGAAGCTTGCATCAGTCTTCAGGTAGCCCTGAGACAGGTTAAAAGAGACCTACACAATAATTTGTGAGTAAAGTCTGCTTGTCCCTCTTTGGAACTAGTGTTCAGGGTTGCAAATGTGGCTAACCATTTTAAGGCTACCACTGAATTGGGGAGAGCATGGGGCAGGGGCAAATAAAAACACCATAAAACTTTGCTGCCATTTTAAAGTTTTCTTTACTTTAAATTAGTGTTCACTTGGTTCCTGTAAACCTTTGATTGTTTTCCAGAGTTCTGACACTTTCTGCTTATTTTTCAATGTTTCTGTGGAAGGCAGGAGTTTTGAGGTACCTATGTTTCCATTTTTCTTATGCCATTTCCTTACACACTGCGGTATTGCCCATTAAAAATGATATTTTAATATTTTGTTTAATTTACAGGTTTATTCTCCATTCCTTTCTTCTATTTTTCTGTTAAAATCATTACCCATTAAAATATACTTTTAAAAAGAGCATCTATAAAATTTTAGCACACATAAATGCATGTATCCACCACCATAAACTATTTACAGAGCAGTTCTATCATTCCCCTAAAACTTCATGCTATTTCTTTATAATTACATCTCTCCATTTATTCCCCTCCCACATACCCCCAACCTCTGGCAACCAATAACATGTTCTCTATCATTACAGTTTTGTCATTTTAAGAATGTTATATAAATATAATCATAGAATATATAAACTTTTGAATCTGGCTTTGTTTTATAACTCATGATAATGCCTTTGAAATTCATCCAAGTTCTTGTGTGCGTACATAAATAACTGGTTTCTTTTTATTGTTGAGTTGTATACCATTATATGGATGTACCACAATGTATTCTATCCTTTGAAAGACATTTGGACTATTTTCAATTTTGGGCAATTATAAATAGAGTTTTAATAAACACTGATATTCAGGCAAAAAAAAAAATGATGGCATTCTGACCAGTGTGAAGTGGTATCTCTCTTGTGGTTTTAATTTACATCTTTCTGATGGCTCGTGATGTTGAGCATCCCATCATATATTAGTGGGCCATCTGTATGTCCTGCTTGGAGAAGTTTCTATTAAGGTCTTTTGTCCATTTTTTAATTGGATTATTTCTTTTCCTGTTGTTGAGCCATATGAGTTCTTTATGTATTTTGAAGATCAAACCCTTGTCCAAGGTTATCATTGATAAATATGTTTCTCTATATGCTCAGTTTTCTTTTTCATTTTGATGATGGTTTCTTTAGCTATGCAGGAACATTTGAATTTGATGTAGTCCCTTTTGTTTATGTTTTCCTTTATTTCCCTTGCCCCAGATACATATGCAAAAAAAATATTGCTGCATGGGATATCTGAAATTTTACTGCCTATGTTTTCCTCCAGGACTTTTATGGTATTTTTTATGGTACTTACATTTAAGTCCTTTATCCACCTTGAATTTATTCTGGTGTATGGTATAAGTTGGTGGTCTAGTTTCATTTTTGTGTGTGTACCTGTACAGTTCTCCCAATACCATTTGTTGAAGGGGATATTTTACTCCATTTTGTGCTCCTGCCCACTTTGTCAAATATTAATTCACCATATAGACATGGGTGTATTTTTGGGCTCTCTATTATCTTCCACTGATCTATTTGTCTGTTATTATGACAGTACCAGACTGTTTTGATTACAGTGGCCTTGTAATACAGTTTGATATCAGATTGTGATCCTTCCTACTTTGTTCTTCTTTCTCATGATTGCTGAGGCTATTTGGGATCATTTTTGTTCCATATAAATTTTTGAAATATTTCTTCTAGATCTGTGAAATATGCCATTGGTGTTTTAATAGGGATTGCAATGAATCTATAGATAGTTTTGGTAGCATGCACATTTGAATGTTGTTAATTCTTCCAATCTATGAACACAGTATATGCTTTCATTTATTTGCATTTTTCTTAATTTCCTTAGTGTTGTGTAGTTTTCCAAGTACAGGTCATTTACCTCCTTGGTTGAGACTATTCCTAGGTACTTTATTTTTCTTGTTGCTATAGTGAATGGGACTTTTTCTTGGTTTCTGTTTCTGACATTTAATTGTTAGTATACAAAAATGCCTTTGATTTCTGAATATTGACTTTGTATTTTGTTTTTAATTTTTTTATTATTTTTTTTACCTAATTCACTTATTCGATCAAGTAATTTTTTGGTGGATACTATAGGATTTTCTATGTATACTATCATGTCATCTGCAAATGATGACAGTTTTACTTCCTCCTTTCCAATTCGGATGCTATTTTTTTCTATGTCTTGTCTGATCACTATTGCAAGAACTTCCAATACAATGTTAAATAAAAGTGGTGAAAGTGGACACCCTTGTGTTGTTCCTAATCTTAGTGGGAAAGCTTTTAGTTTTTGCCCATTGAATCTGATGTTGGATGTAGGTTTTTTGTATTTGGCTTTTATTGTGTTGAGGTATGTTCCCTCTATTCTCACCTTGCTGAGTGTTGTTTACATTAAATGGGTGCTACTTTATCAAATGCTTTTTCAGCATGTATTGATATGATAATGTGATTTGTGTCTTTCCTTTTGTTTATGTGATGTATTGTGATTATCAATTTGTGAATATTGTACCATCCTTGCATCCCTGGGATGAGTCTCACTTGATAGTGGTGTATGGTCTGGTTTTTATAATATATTGCTGTATGCAGTTTGCCATAATTTGTTGAGGGTTATAATGTCTATGTTCATCAGTGATATTGACCTGTAGTTTTCTTTCTTTGTTGTGTCATTATCTGTTTTGAGTTTTAGGATAATACTGGCCTCATAAAAGAGTTTGGGAGTGTTCCCTCTTACTGAATTTTCTGGGATAATTTGAGAAGGATACAAGTTAGTTTTCCTTTAAATGTTTGATAAAATTTGCCTGTGAAGTCATCTGGTCCAGGTTTTTTGTGTGCTGTAAGCTTTATTTTATTTTGCTTTAATTTTAAAAATTATTTTTATTTATATTCAAGTACAGCTGTCTCCATTTTTCCCACCACCATATTCCCCCTCCCCACCCACCCTCATCACCCACCCTCAATCCTACCCTTGTTTGGCTCTATCCATCGGTTCTTTATACATGTTCTTTGATGACCCTTCTTATTTTTTCCATTATCCTCTCTCTCCTCCCCTCTGGCTAGTATCAGTTTTTTCTTTATTTCAATGTCTCTGGTTATATTTTGCTTCTTTGTTGTTTTATTGATTAGGTTCTACTTATAGGTGAGATCACATGGTGTTTGTCTTTCACTTCCTGGCTTATTTCACTTAGCATAATGCCCTCCAGTTCCATAATAACTAGAGAAGTTGAAGCAGTAATCAAAAAACACCTGTTTGTGACAGCATAGATGAGAGTTTTTTGATTACTGCTTCAATTTCACTAGCTGTTATTTGTCTATTCAGGATTTCTGCTTCTTCTTGATTCAGTTTTGGAAGATTTTAGGTTTCTACAAATTTGTCCATTTCTCACAGGTTGTCCAATTTTCTGGCATATAATTGTTAATAGTAATTTCTCACAATCCTTTGTATTTCTGTGGTATCAGGTGTAATTTCTCCTCTTTAATTTCTGATTTATGTGAGGCCTCTCTCTTTCACTCTTGATAAGTCTGGATAAAGGCTTCTAAATTTGGTTTGTCTTTTCAAAGAACCAGTTTTTGTAATTATTGATTCTTGGAATTGTTCTTTTCATTTCTATGTTATTTAATTCTGTTCTGACCTTGATTATTTTCTTCCTTCTACTTGGTTTGAACTTTGTTTGTTATTGTTCCTCTAGTTCTGGTAGATGTACTTTAAGGTGTTTATTTGAATTTTTTAGGTAGTCCTGTATTGCTATGAACTTCCCCCACAGGACTGTCTTTGATGTGTCTTCTATGTTCTGGGCTGTTGTGTGTTTATTTTCATTTGTTTCCAGATATTTTTTGATGTCTTCCTTCGTTTCACTGGTAATTCATTTATTATTTATTAGCGCACCATTTAGTCTACATGTAATTGAATGTTTTTGAGCTTTTACTTGAGGGTGATTTCTACCTTTCAGCCATAGTGATCTGAGAAGATGCTTGATATGATTTCAATTTTCTTGAATTTTTTGAAGCTTGTTTTGTGTCCTATCACATGGCCTATCTTTGAAAATATTCCATGTCCATTTGAAAATAATGTATATTTTGCTTCTTTTGGGTGAAAAGTTTTGTATTGAATGGCCATCTATTATGGCCATTTGATACAGAGTGTTGTTCAGTGCCACAATATCCTTGTTGATTCTCTACTTAGAACATCTATCCATTGTTGTCAATGAGGTGTTAAAATCCCCTATAATGAGTGTATTGTTGATATCTTTGTTGAAATCCTCCATGATTCCCCTTATATATTTTAGTGCTCTTATATTGGATACATATATGTTTACAAGTGTTTTATCTTCTTGATGGACTCCTTCTTTCAGTATTATGTGGTGGCTGTCTTCATCTCTTTTTATGTCTTTTGTTTGGAAATCTATTTTGTCTGATATGTGTTGCTACCCCAGCCTTTTTTTTTTTTATGTCTGTTTACCTGGATATTTTTTTCCATCCCTTACTTTCAGTCTGAGTAGATCTTTTGTTCTGAGTTGGATCCCTGGAAGGCAGAATATATGCCAGTCATGGTTTCTTATCTATTCAGCTACCCTATGCCTTTTGATTGTAACATTTAATCCATTTATATTTAAAATTATTATTGATAAGTAATTTTCCATTGCCATTTTTCCCTTTGTACTGGTGTTCCTCTCTCTCTCTCTCTCTCCCACCCCCCCTCTCTCTTTCTTGATCTTTTAAAAGCAGTCCCTTTAGCTTCTCTTGCAATGCTGGTTTCTTTAACCAGCAGATGTGTTCTTTACTGTGTGTGTGTGTGTGTGTGTGTGTGTGTGTGTGTGTGAGAGAGAAACTCCTTATATCCCCTTCCATTTTAAATGAGAGCCACTTTGTGTAGAGTAGTCTTGGTTGGAGGCCTTTGCTTTTCATTACTTGGAATACTTTTTGGCATTTCCTTCTGGCTTGCAGTGCTTCTATTGAGATATCAGCTGATTGCCTTACTGGAGTTCCCTTTTATGTTACTAGCTGTTCCTCCCTTGCTGTCTTTATGATTCTCTCTTTGCCTTTAAATTTTACCATTTTAATTATAATGTGTCTTGGAGTTCGTTTCTTTGGGTTCATCTTGATTGGAATCTTCTGTGGTTCCTGGACTTGCATGACTTTTTCTCTTCTCAAGTTATGGATCTTTTCTGCAGTCTTTTTTTTTTTTTTTTTCCTAACAGATATCTGTATCCTTTGCACCTCTCCTTCTCCTTCTGGTATCCTTATGATATGTGACACCAGAAGGCCCTGAGATTCCTTAAACTCTATTCATTTCAAATTCTTTTCATTTTCTTGCTCTGTCTGTGAGTTTTTTTATACCTTGTCTTCTAGCTCACTTATTTGATCTTCTGCTTCACCCAGCCTGCTTTTAATTACCCTTAGTGTTTTCTTCATTTCAGATATTGTATTCTTCATTTTCTCCTGGGCTCTTTTTGTTAGTTTTTATGCCCTTTTTAATGATGGTGTTGTTTCCAGTCAGTTACTTGTAGCTTCCCTGTGTTTTTTGGTAATTCTTACTGAACCCATTGAACTTACTTATAATTATTATTTTGAACTCAATATCTGATAGTTTACTTACTTCTATTTCATTTACTCTTTCAGGGGATTCCTCCTTTCCTTTTGACTGGAGGTTGTTTCATTGTCTACTCATTTTGGGTGACTCTTCTTATTTGTTTCTGCATACTAGATTTATCTACTTTGACTCCTTGTCTTTGTTTGGTGGACTTCTGTGGTAGGAGTCCTGTGGGACTGAATGGTATAGTTTCCTTTACCTCCTGAGTTGGATGCTCTTAGGGATGCCCTTTATGCCATTTATGTAGTCTTTCTTGTTTTAATTGGGTATTCGTTGTTGTTGGGTCATTCTTAGGTGGGTTCTTCCCTTGGATGGCTGTCTAAGAATCAGGCTGCCCATCAAGTCTTGCATGCTGTTGTACTGATGCTGCCAGAACAAATCAAAACAACCTAGGAAACAAAACCTACTCTTGTAGTAATACCCCCATCCAGAACCACACTATCAATAACAAATGAAAAATATTAATAAATGTTAATATTTTAGATTAAGACTATTATAAGAAAGGAAAAGTGCATATGAGATGATTACATAAAAATGATTTTGAGGGTAGAGGGAAGAGAAATAATAAGAGTAGGGAATAGAAAAAAATGAAGAAAGAAAAGTAGAATTTACATCATAATTTAAAAAAGGGGTGAAGAAGGCAAAATGGAATAAGAAAAGAGAAGTGCATAGTATAAGGTTAAAAAAATAGTGAATAAAAATAAGAACCAAGTTGGAGAAAAAGATCCACCACAGCAATATCAGCAACAAATGAGCAAAGATTAATACTGGTGGAATGGGAGTAAGATGGGAAAAAAAGAAAAAAAACATGATATATCTAGGGGAAAGATAAGTGATTCTGAGAGGATAAAGACAGAAGAAATACTAAGACTAAGCAACGAAACCAGGCTATGACCAGGAAAAAGTAAAATTTAAAACAAAACGAAAGAAAAAGAAAGGGCAGCTGGGAGGCAAAATGCAGTAGGAGGGCAGAATGATAAAATTTGAGATTTGAAATGCAAAAATAGTGTAGCTCTAGGAATAAAATCGAAGGAATGCTACAACCACCGCCATAACAACCAATGAGCAAAAATTGATAAAGGTGGAGAGAGAATAAAGGTATTTTTAAGAACTAGCAAAATAGTGTAAGATGATTAATGTCAAGGAAAATGTTTTGAAAGGCAGGAAGGGAGAAAAATAGTAAGAGTGCAGAATAGAAACAAGTCATAGCAAGAGAAAAAATAAAATTTACAACAAAATTAAGAAGAGTAAGAAAGAAGGTAAAATGGACTAAGAGAAAAGAGGGAAAATATGAGATTTGAAATAAACTAAAATAAAAAACTGGTGAAATAATAGGCACAAACACGAAAGAAAATAAATGAATATTAAAAAGCTATGCAGGAGAAAAAATAATGCAAATAGTGTGTAAGACCATGGTGGGATTCATCTTGGTAGAATCTAGTGTTTGCCTCTGTTTTCTCTCTCTGGTTCTCCCCCTGGTAATATCAGATGGTGGTCTCTTTGGGCCCTAGGCAGCCTGTTTGAGACTATAAGCAATCCACAGTCAGTGCCCATCTCCTTCATATCTGGCTGATCTTCATTGTGCTGCCCTGCTGGCTTTCCATCAGCCCAGGACGCAGGAGTGATTCATTTAATGACTTGAGATGACTGACAGTACTTTCTCCATCTGCCTCCAGAAAGGGCCTCTGATGTGTTTGGGAGGGTGTGAACCCTGGGTCACCCCTCAGGGGCATGGTTCAATCTTCAGGGAAGTTGGTGGGAATATTTCCCTGTCCTTTCGCCACACATCTTGGTCTGTCCCAGATTCCTCCCAATAGTGTATGGTTTCCAGTGCATTAGCTGTACGTATCCTGTGAGGGGCCATTGTGTGTAAAAGGGGCAGCTTTTTCCTGCTTGGTGCACACAATAGCTCTGTCTTAGCACCAAGTCTTGGTAGAGCCCTGAACACCCCTTGTTGTGCCTGCATCTAATCTCTCTGTTCAGTTGGTTTCAGTGGATCAGGGCCAGAAGAACAGTGCAGACTTAGTAGTTTAGAAGGCCACAATAACTCTATGAAGAAGTCAAATGAAAATTTGTAGGAAGTACTCCTAATTTTTCTTTCTTCTTTCCACAAAAGTCAAAGAGAACTTGGACTGCACCTGGCACAGGGAAGCAAACACAGATGACAATTAATGACACCATATATTTTTTAGAGATTCTTAAATTTTATTGAAAGGTGAATTCTTTCAATAAATTTGGAAAACATTTGACCAATATATTATTTTTTAACCATTTTTTTGGTCTACCTTTCATTTCTTTCCTTTTGGTACTTAAATTCCACTTCAGGTAACTGAAACACTCTTCACTTCTTAAATTATTGTTTCTTTGTTGCTAATATTGCATACCACACTATTCTACCTTCAAGTTCACTGACTTGCCCTTTGACTTTCTTGAAAGCTTTCTTGAAAACCTTCTATAACTGCTCATCAAGTAAAATTTTCTTATTTTATTTTCATATTTTTATTTAAATCTTTCAACAGATTAATATATTGTCAAATTTTCTGTCATCTATTGCATGTCATCTTGTATCAGGTTGTTTTTCTTGGCTGCATATTTATTTATCAAGGTTAATTTTCTCTGGTTTTATTTTTTTGCTTCTATTTGATTTATTTATTTATTTTTAAGATTTTATTTATTTATCTCTCTATTTAGAGAGGGGAGTGAGAGAGAGAAAGAGAGAGAAATATCAATGTGTGGTTTCCCCTCATATGCCCCCTACTGGTGACTTGGCCCACAACCCAGGCATCTGCCCTGCCTGAAATCGAACCAGCTATGCTTTGGTTCACAGGTCAGCACTCATTCCATTGAATCACACCATCCAGGGAAGCTTGTATTTTATATCTATACATTTATACAGCTATATCTGTATCTTTATGTTATAATATTGAACATGTAGGATTATACATTGCAGAGTGATTGTAGAGATTATAGAGACCCTATAGGGTATATCTTTTGAAGAGACACAGTTTTTGTTCTCCTATTCTGTGAGCTTATTAGCTTACCACCTTAAACTTTTCTATTTCTTCAGTTATAGGAGGTATAATAAAAACCCAATATAATTATTAACCATGTACAGTAGGGAACTCAAACTCAACACTCTCATGTGTGGGTTTCATCTGATATCTATGCTCTGTTCTTTTCAACTTCCAGTTGTTTTTCTTTTTTTAATATATTTTATTGATTACGCTATTACAGTTGTCCCATTCCCTTGCTTTATTGCCCTCCAACCTGCACACCTTATTTCCATACCCCGCCTTTAGTTCATGTCCATGGGTCATATATATAAGTACTTTGGCTTCCATATTTCCTACATTATTCTTAACCTCCCCCTGTCTATCCTCTACCTACCATTTATGCTACTTATTCTATGTACCCTTTTTTCTCTCTCCTCACCCACTCTCCCACTGATAACCCTCCATGTGATCTCCATTCCTGTGATTCTGTTCCTGTTTTAGTTGTTTGCTTAGTTTGTTTTTGTTTTAAGCTTGGTTGTTAAAAACTGAGCTTGTTGTCATTTATTGTTCATATTTTTTATCTTCTTTTTCTTAGATAAGTCCCTTTAACATTTTATAGGATAAGAGCTGGGTAATGATGAACACCTTTAACTTGACCTTATCTGGGAAGCATTTTCTCTGGCCTTCCATTCTAAATAATAACTGCTGGATAGGATAATGTTGGATGTAGGTCCTTGTATTTCATGACTTCAAATACTTCTTTCCAGACTCTTCTTGCCTGCAAGGTTTCTTTTGAAAAATCAGCTGAGAGTCTTATGGGTACTCCTTTGTAGGTAACTGTCTTCTTTTCTCTTGCTGCTTCCATGATTCTCTCCTTATCTTTAATCTTGGCTAATGTAATTATGATGTGCCTTGGTGTGTTCTTCTTTGGGTCTAACTTCTTTGGGATTCTCTGATCTTCCTGAACTTCCTGTAAGTTTATTTCCTTTGCCAGACTGGGGAAGTTCTCCTTCATTATTTGTTCAAATAAGTTTTCAATTTCTTGCTCTTCATCTCCTTCTGGCACCCCTATGATTTAGATGTTGGAATGTTTAAAGATGTCCTGGATGTTCCTAAACCTCTCTTCATTTTCTTGAATTCTTTCTTCATTCTGTTTCGGCTGAATGTTTCCTTATTCTTTTTCATCCACACCATTGATTTGAATCCCAGTTTCTTTTCCATCACTGTTGGTTTCTTGTACATTTTCATTTATTTCACTTAGCATAGCCTTATTTTTTTTATCTAATTTGTGACCATACTTAGCCAATTCTGTGAGCATCCTGATTACCAGTGTTTTCAACTGTGCATCAGATAGGTTGGCTATCTCTTCATCGCTTAGTTGTATTTTTTCTGGAGCTTTGATCTGTTCTTTCATTTGGGCCATTTTTTTTTTTTTTTTGTCTCAATGTGCCTGTTATGTAGTGAGGGGCGGAGCCTTAGGTGTTCACTAGGGCAGGGCAACCCATGTGGTTGCATTGTGACACTGTATGTTGGGGAGGGGTCAGAGAGGGAACAATGCCACTTGCTCCACTCTCTGTCAGTTTTTAGTCACTTCCTCCACTACCCACAAGCACATTGGCCCCATCTGATGCTGATTCCCAGGTGGGTGGGCTTGTGTATGTTCTAGGACCCTGTGGGCTTCTCCAGTGAACTCTCCTGTGAGGCTGGGAATTTTTCCTTCTGCCTCAACCCCCATAGGTATTTTCAGTCAGAGGTTTGAGGTTTTATTTCCCTGTGTTGGAATCCTGGGTTGTGTGGTCTGTCTGGCTCCCCACTTGTTCCTCCTGGTTTATCTGTACATGAATGTGGGACCCCGGGTTCACAATCCACCACCTCGTCTATTCCACCAGCCATCACCTCGCCATGAGTCCTCTCCACTGGCTGTTTGGCTCCACCTGGCTGTTTGGCTCCACCCCTCCTACTGGTCTGGATAAATGTTTCTTCTTTAACTCCTTGATTGTGGGACTTCTATACAGTTTGATTTTCTTTCAGTTCTTTGTTTGTTTGTTTGTTTGTTTTTAAATTTGTTGTCCTTCTCTTGGTTGTGTGGGGAGGCACAGTGTGTCTACCTATGCCTCCATCTTGGCTGGAAAACCCAGTTTTTTTTCTTTTCTAGACTATTTGCAATTCCCTCTTCCTACATACACAGATCACAGAAGAACCACAAAATTGTAGAGAAAGGATTTTGAAAAAATTTCAAGTCCCCCAAACACTATGTTTTGTATTTCCCCTTTCCAGCATTTTCTTACCAATGTTTCAATGTTCCTACTGACAATCTTAAGCAAATAAGACCTCTAGTTTTATTTGACTTTCAACTGACCTGCACTATGTACACTGGAGAAAGACCTCAAGAAAGATGCTATATAAATATAAACCTTACTTTCCTGATTTTTTCAGTGGTTGAATTCCCTAAAATTTCTCTATTTCCCCCTCTATTTTCTCCATGAAGTACATGTTTTTTAATTTGTCAAAACTTTGTACTTTCTACCTGTTGCCACATGCTACAAAATTGTATTATTTATTGTAGCACCTGGTACATAATAGCTCACTAAATGATAACACATCTCTTGCAAATACAATTATATTTATTTAGTTAGAGTTTGAGATAATTTCAATGATGATGATGATAAAAGAGATCTCTAGTTTAATATAGGCTATTAATTCATTACTAAAACTCAAACTCATGATTTGCTTTTTGACAAATTAATGGGAACAGACATAATTGGTAAAAGCATGTTTTGTACTTTAATGAAATAAAATATTATATATATATATATATTAAGTGTTCATTGTATGAGTCATTACTTTTAGGGTAGAATAAATAGTTTGAATTATATAAAAACACATGCATTTTTCTCAATATTAAACTAATAATTGTGATTTCTTTAGATATGCCTTGCTCTATGAAAAGATCGTCTATTCTCAGGAAAGCATCTATCTATGATAAAAATAAAGGTGGCTCTGACTGATGTGGCTCAGTTGATTGGACATCATTCCACCAAATGCAAGTTCGCTAGCTTGATTCCCTGTCAGGGCATATGAATGGGCTGTAGGTTCTGTCCCTGGTTAGAGAGCAAACAAGAGGCATGTTACCTAGATTTCTCTCTCCTATCAATGTTTCCTTCTTTCTTTCTTTCTTTCTTTCTTTCTTTCTTTCTTTCTTTCTTTCTTTCTTCCTTCCTTCCTTCCTTCCTTCCTTTCTTTCTTTCTTTCTTTCTTTCTTTCTTTCTTTCTTTCTTTCTTTCTTTCTTTCTTTCTTTCTTTCTTTCTTTCTCTCTTTAAAATATAAATACATATATATATATAAAGGTAAATATTAATATGATCATTATAATAACAAATTTCTCAACATCATCTCTTCTTCCCATATGCTTCTTCTAGAGGTCTCTTTTTAATTTTATTATTTTTTTCATTATCATTCAGTATTGGTTTCTACAGCAAATTGAATGGAGATCAAATGCTTGTCCAAGGTAACATTGACAAATATGTTTTCCCATACAGTTGGTTCTCTTTTTATTTTAATGCTGTTTTCTATAGCCATGCAGAAGCTTTTTATTTTGATGTGATCCCATTTGTTTATTCTTTCCTTTTTGTCCCTTGCTCTAGGGGACATATCAGTAAAAATTTTGATGTATGAAATATCTGAGATTTTCTTTCCTATGTTCTCCTCTAGTACTTTAATGGTGTCATGGCTTATATTTAAATCTTTTATTCACCTTGAGTTTGTTTTTGTGTATGGTGTAAGTTGGTGCTCAAGTTTCATTTTTTTCGCACATAGCTGTCCCGTTCTCCCAACACCTTTTGTTGAACAAGCTATTTTTACTCCATTTTATGTTGCTGCCCCCTTTGTCAAATATTAATTGACTGTAGAGACTTGGGTTTATTTCTCAACTCTCTGTTCTGTTCCATTGGTCCATGTGCCTGTTTTTATGCCAATACCAGGCTGTATTGATTACCGTGGCCTTGTAATACAGTTTGGTATCAGGAATTGTGACCCCTTCTATTTTGCTCTTCTTTCTCAAACTTGCCACAGCTATTTGAGGTCATTTATGGTTCTATATAAATTTTTGAAGTGTTTGTTCTATGTCTGTGAAATATGCCATTGGTACATTAATAGGTATTGCATTGAATGTGTAAATTTCTTTGGGTACTATGGACATTTTGATTATGTTAATTCTTCTGATCCATGAACACAGTGTATGTTGCCATTTGTTTGTGTCTTCCTTGATTTCTTTCTTCAGTGTTGTGTACTTTTCTGCATACAAGTCTTTTACCTCCTTGGTTAGATTTATTCCTGGGTAATTTTATTTTTCTTTTTGCTATATCAAATGGGATTTTTTTTCTTGGTTTCTGCTTCTGCTCTTTCATTGTTGGTATACAAAAATGCCTTTGATTTATGTATGTTGACATTGTATCCCACTGTTTTGCCAAATTCATTTATTAAGCAGAGCAGTTTATTTGTGGAGTCTATAGGATTTTCTATTTACACTATCATGTCATCTGTAAAGAATGATAGTTTTGTTTCCTCCATTCTGATTTGTATGCCTTTTATTTCCTTTTGTTGTCTGATTGCTGTACCTAAAACATCCAATACTATATTGAATAGAAGTGGTGAAAGTGGACAGCCTTGTCTTGTTATTTATCTCAGTGGAAAAGATTTTAGTTTTTGTGCATTGAGTGTGATGTTCGCTGTAGGTCTCTCATATACGGCCTTTATTATGTTGAGGAATGCTCTCTCTATTTCCACTTTGTTGAGTGTTTTTATCATAAATGGGTACTGTCACTTATCAAATGCTTTTTCTGTATCTATTGATATGATCATGTGATTTTCGTCTTTGCTTTTGTTTGTGTCATGTATTACATTCACTGATTTGCGAATATTGAACCATCCTTGAATTCCTGGGATGAATCCTCCTTGGTCATGGTGTATGATCTTTTCAATGCATAGTTGGATGTGGTTTACCAAATTTTGTTGAGGATTTTAGCATCTATGTTCATCAGCAATATTGGCCTGAAGTTTTCTTTCTTTGTTTTGTCTTTATCTGGTTTTTGGATTAGGATAATGTTGGATTAATAAAAAGTTTGGGATTCTTCCATCATTTCGGATTTTTGGGAATTGTCTGTGAAAAATAGGGGTTAGCTCTGCCTTAAATGTTTTGTAGAATTCTCCTGTGAAACCATCTCGTCCAGGGCTTTTGTGTATCTGGAGTTTTTTTGATTACTGCTTCAATTTCATTTGCTGTTATTGGTTTGTTTAGGCCTTCTGCTTCTTCATTGAGCGTTGGAAAATTATATTTTTCTAGAAATTTGTCTATTTCACCTTGATTTTCAAATTTTTTGGCATACAGTTCTTCATAGTAATTTCTTAAATATCCTTTGTATATCTGTGGTAGCAGTTGTAATCTCTCCTCTTTCATTTCTGATTGTGTTTATTTGGGTCTTCTCTCTTTTTTTCTTGATAAGTCTGCTTAAAGGCTTGTCAATTTTGTTTATCTTTATAAGAACCAGCTTTTGGACTCATTGATCCTTAGAATTGTGCTTTTATTCTCAATGTCATTTAATTCTGCTCCAATCTTGGTTATTTCCTTCCTCTACTTTCTCTGGGCTGTCTTTATTGTTGTTCCTTGAGTTCTTGTAGATGTAGGGTTGGGTTGTTTGTTTGAAATGATTGTATCTTTTTTGGATAAGCCTATATTGCTATGAACCTCCCTCTCAGGACTTCCTTAGCTGTGTTCCATAAGTTTTGAGTTGTTGTGAGTTCATTTTCATTTGTTTCCAGAAACTTTTTGATTTCTTCCCTAATTTCATTCTTGACCCATTCATTGTTTAATAGCATGCTATTCAATCTCCATGATTTAGAGTGTTTCCCCCCCCCCCCATAGGGTTTGTTTCTAGTTTCAGTCCCTTGTGGTCAGAGAAAATGTTTGATGATTTCAATTTTCTTGAATTTGTTGAGGCTTAGTTTGTGTCTGATCATGTGGTTTATCTTTGAAAATATTCCATGTGCATTTGAAAAGAATGTGTATTTAACTTCATTAGGTTGAAGAGCTCTATATATATACCAGTTAAGTCCATTTGATCTAGGGCATTGTTCAATGCCACAATATCTTTGTTGATATTTTGTTTGGAAGATCGGTCCATTTTTGACAGTGGGGTATTAAAATCCCCCACTATACTTTTGTTGCTATCAATATCTTTCTTGAAGTCCTCTAAGATTTTCCTTATGTATTTGGGTGCTCCTACATTGGGTGCATGTATATGAAAAATATTTATGTTTTCTTGGTAGATTCTTCCCTTGAGTATTATGAAGAGACCTTCTGGGTCTCTCTTTATGGCCCTTTTTTGGAAGTCTATTTTGTCTGATATGAGTATTGCTACGCTGGCTTTTTTTTCCTGTGCATTTGCTTGGAAAATTTGTTTCCAGGCCTTCACTTTTAGCCAGGGCAGGTCTTTTATCCTGAGGTGGGTCTCTTGTAGGCTGAATATGTGTGGGTCATGCTTCCTTATCCATTCAGCTATTCTATGTCTTTTGATTGGAGCATTTAATCCATTTACATTTAAGGTTATTATTGATAGGTACTTATTCATTGCCATTTATATATGTTCATTTTTCTCTCTCTCTCTCTCTCTCTCTGTCTCTCTCTCTATTTCTCTCTCTCTCCTTTTCCTTCCTTTCCTTAAAGCAGTCCCTTTAGCATCTCTTGCAGACCTGGTTTGGTGGATTTGTATTCTTTTAGACTTCTTTTGTCTGGGAAGCTTCTTACTTGGCCTTCTATCTTTATTGAAAGCCTTGCTGGGTAAAGTAGACTTGGTTGCAGACCTCTGGTTCTCATTACTTGGAATATTTCTTGCCATCCTCTTCTGACTTGGAGCATTACCATTGAGAAGTCAGCTGCTAGCCTTATTGGGGCTCCTTTGTACATTACTTCCTGTTTCTCGCTTGCTGCCTTCAATATTCTCTCTTTGTCTTGAAATTTTGTCATTTTAACTATGATGTATCTTGAGGTGGGCCTCTTTGGGTTCCTTTGGATTGGGACTGTCTGTGTTTCCTGGATTTGTGTGACTTCTTCTATCATCAAATTAGGGAAGTTTTCTATCATTACTTTTTCAAATAGGTTTTCTATCCTTTGTTCTTATTCTCCTTCTGGTATCCCTATTATAAAGATACTATTACATTTCATATTATCTTGCATTTCTCTTAATCCATCTTCATTCTCTATGAGCCTCTTTTCCTTTTCTTGCTCTTTCTGGGTGTTTTTTTGGTACTGGAGGACAGTACCTTGTCCTCCAATTGGCTGATCGAATCTTCTGCTTCATCAATCCTGCTTTTCATTCCTTCTACTGTGTTCTGCAGCTCAGAAATTGTATTTTTCATTTCCTCTTGGCCCTTTTTGATAGCTTCTATTTCCTTTTTCATGTTGACATAGTTTGTGGTGAGATGGTTGTAGCTTCCCCGTAGTTTCTGGTAGCTCATTGTGAGCTCATTGAGCTTCCTTATAATCATTGCTTTGAACTCAATATCTGATAGTTGAGTTGCCTCTATTTCATTTAGCATTCTTTCTGAGGCTTCCTCCTTTCCCTTCATTAGCGAATTGTTTCTTTGTCTTCTCATTGTTTGTGAGACTCTTTTTGTTAGCCTCTGCTTCTTAAGTTGACATGTTCTGGTTCCTTGTGTTTATGGTGTGAACGTCTGTGGTAGAATACCTGGGAGATTCAATGGTGCAGTCTCCTTCGGGTCTCCTGGTGTTCACAGCTTCCACCTACTTTTTTTATGATCAGTTCGAGGGGTAAGGCAAAATGGTTTAAGACAGCAAGAGAGTATTCTATGATATTTACACTAGCAGCCAGTAGAGACAATATAGGAGATCCTTTGACTATGTATACTGTTAACTGTGATCTTCCACCCAACTAGCCAGTATTTAGAAAGGATGGAAAGGAGATAAGACTCTTTTTAGGAAGTGAAGGATTGTGAGTTGGATCTAGAAAGCAGTGAGGTTGTGGGAGGTCAGATTTTGAGGTAGGGTAAGAGTAAAGGATAGAGAATAGGTGTAGTGTGTGAGAGAATAGAGTTAACCACTACAGTAATAGATTTCAGGAATCTGTCAAGTGAGCTAAGATCCGGGAGGAGTATTGTGAAGTACTTACAATTGTATGAAACAGCTATTATTTACAATAATATTAGAGCAATAATTTTATGACAGAATCTATGTGATCTGGATTACAAGAATAGGGAATATAGGACCTTAAGTAGTGTGCTCAAGGAACACAAGTGATGTGGAGGACAGTAAATTAGCAATACACTATGTCAGAAAGAACAGGGAAAACCTGACAAATGATACACTATAACCAGCCAAGCAACGAAGACTATACAGAAAGAAGAGGGGTAGAAAAATGCTATTAAAATAAAAGACATAGGAATTATGAAAAAAATAATAATACAAATATGCAATAACTTGCAGGTACTCTGTAATGGCAAAGTGAATTTTGTCCCACTGTCTCAGCTGTTGGGTTGTCCCCTCTTTGGGTCCAACTCTGGTATTTTCACAGTTCTAGGTTGTTTTTTTTTTTTTTTTGTCTCACTTGTGGGTATTCAAAAAACAAAAGGTAGAAATAGGGAGGAAGAAATGATAAAATTAGAAAGAAAGGAAGAAGGAAAGAGAGGAAGAAGGTATTGAAAGGCAAAACAGTAATACAAATTAAAAAAAATAAAAGATTTCTTAAAAAACAAACAAACAAACAAAAACCTCTTTCTGGTTTCAAACTGGCCAAACCGCAAACCAGTTTTTCTAGTCTTGCTGGCTGAGGGGCAATTGGTATGGCTTTTCTTCCTTTCCATTCTGCACTCAGCCAGTCTTGTGCCCACTCTCCCCAGAGCTAGTCTGATGCCTCTTTCCACAGCCCTGGATGTGGGATTCAGGTCTTCCTGAGAGTGTTCTTTCATCTGGGGTTACTGCTGTGGACTGGGGTGCAGCATGCCCCTGCTCATTCAGGCTGTCTCAGTGTCGCGGGCTCAGGCGCGCACCTTTCCTAGTGGTATGGAGGCACTCAGGGCCTTCTGTGAAAACTTCCCCACCACCTCAGGATCTCTGCCCTGCTGGTTGGAGAAAGGGCTGAGTGGCTGATGCTGGAGTATTCCCCAAACAGATTTTCTTTTTGGGAAATTGCTCCTATTCAAGCCTGTGGCTCTGTACAGCCCAATTCTCCAGGCAGACCAGTGATTATCTGAGGCAGTGCTTGTCACTGTGCAATTCTCAACTCTCCCAAGCTGGTGTCCACAGACTGCAGGTGGTCCCTTCTCTGCCACTTCAAGCAGCCAGGTCTCTCCCAGTGGCATTTAAACCTTGATTGGCCAGGGAGGGAGGGAGCAGTTGACAAGGCTCTCCCCCAAAGACTCTGCGGCCAGCCCAGTGGTGGCGCTGGGCCTGGAGCTGCAGCTGCCCTGGCTCCCCAGCTGGTCCCTGGGACCTTATTGGCCTGAATGAGCTCACTGAGAATTACCAAAATCTATAGGGAAACTACAATGAACTCACTGCAAACTATATCAATATGAAAAAGGAAATAGAAACTATCAGAGTCAAGATGAAATGAAGAATACAATTTCTGAATTGAAAAACACAGTAGAAGGAATAAAAAGCAGGCTCAGTGAAGTAGAAGATCGAACCAGTGAGCTAGAAGACAAGGTAGAAAAAAACTACCAGAAAGAGCAAGGGAAAAAAATGACTTAAAAATAATGAAGAGGTGTTAAGGAAAGTGCAGGACAATGTGAATCATGATAATATCCATTTAATAGGGATACTAGCAGGAGAAGAAAAAGAGCAAGGGATGGAATTACTTTTTGAAAAAGTAACGATGGAAAACTTCCCTAATTTGATGAGAGAAAAAGTCATACAAATCAAGGAAAGATAGAGAGTCCCGATGAAGATTAATCCAAAGAGGCCCATTCCAAGACAAATCACACTTAAAATGGAAAATTACAAAACAAAGAGATAATCTTAAAGGCAGCAAGGGAGAAACAGGAAGTAACATACAAGGGAGCCCCAATAAGGTTAGCAGCTGACTTTTCAATGGAAGTGCTCTAAGCCAGAAGGGAATGGCAAGAAATATTCCAAGTAATGAAAAACAAAGGCCTACAAACAAGACTACTCTAGCCAGCGAGGGTCTCAATTAAAATGGAAGGTGAAATAAGGAGTTTCCCAGACAAAAGAAGGATCAAAGAATACACCTCCACCAAACCAGCACTGCAAGAGATGCTAAAGAGTTTTCTTTAATAAAAGGAAGGAAAAGATAGGGAAAGAAACAGAGTTATGAAGGAAATGAAATGGCAATGTTAAGTACCTGTCAATAATAACCTTAAATCTAAACAGATTAAATGCTCCAGTCAAAAGATATGGATTACCTGAATGGGTAAGAAATCACGAGCATACATATACTGCCTATCTGAGACAAACTGCAGAAAAAGAGACCTACACAGACTGAAAATGAAGGGTGGGAATAAACTAATCCAAGCAAATGAACATCATAAAAAAGCTGGGGGGAGGGCAATATTCATATCAGACAAAATAACTTCAAAACAAGATACATTAAAAGAGACCCAGAAGGTCACTTCATAATACTCAAAGGAAGAATTCATGATAAAGACATAAACATTGCAACTATATTTGCATCCAACATAGAAGCACCCAAATACATAAAGAAAATCTTGGAGGACTTAAAAAAAGATATTGACAGCAACACAATTATTGTAGGGTATTTTAATGCCTCACTGTCAAAAATGAATAGATCTTCCAAACAAAGATAATGTGGCATTGAACAATGTCCTAGATCAAATTAACTCAAGAGATATATATAGAACCTTTTACCCAAAGAAGCAACATACACATTCTTTTCAAAAGCATGTGAAACATTTTTTAAATAAACCCCATAATAGTACACAAAACAAGCGTTATCAAATTCAAGAGAATTGAAATCAAATCAAGCATTTTCTCGGATCACAAGGGACTGAAAATAGTAACCAAACTCAAGAAAAAAAAACTCAGAAACACTCAAACTCATGGAGAGTGAATAGAATGCTATTAAACAATTAGTGTGTTAAGAATGAGATCAAGGAAGAAATAAAATAGTTTCTGGAAACAAGTGAAAATGAATTCACAACAATCCAAAATATGGGACACAGAGAGGGCAGGCCTGAGAAGGAAGTTTATAGTGATGCAAGCTTATCTAAAAAAGATAGAAATATTTCAAATAAACAACCTAAGCCTACACCTAAAAGAACTTGAGCCCAGAGCAGGTAGAAAGAATGAAATAACCAATATCAGAGCAGAATTAAATGACAGAGACTAAAAGCACAATTCTAAGGATCAATAAATTCAGGAGTTGGTTCTTTGTAAAGATAAACAACGTTAACAAGCCTTTAAGCAGGCTCATCAAAAAAAAAGAGAGATGACCCAAGTATACACAATCAGAAATGAAAGAGGAGAGATTACAACTGGTACCCAAGAAACACAAAGGATATTTAAGAAATTACTATGAAGAACTATATGCCAAGAAATTTGAAAACATAGGCGAAATGGACAAATTTCAAGAAAAATATAATTTATTAAAACTGAATGAAGAAGAAGCAGAAAGCCTGAAGAGACCAATCACAGCTGATGACATTGAACCAGTAAAACCAAAAAAACAAACAAACAAAAAAAACTCCTGGCACAAAAAAAGCCCTGCACCAGACAGTTTCACAGGAAAATTTCACACAGCACTTAAGAAAGAGATAACCCCTGTTCTTCACAAACTATTCCAGAAAATCCAAGAAGATGGAAAACTCCCAAACACTTTTTTATGATGCCAGAGTCATCCTAATCCCCCAAACATATAAAGATACAACAAAGTAAGAAAAGTACAGGCCAGTATTGATGATGAACATAGATGCTAAAATCCTCAACAAAATATTGGCAATCCAGTTCCAGCAATACATTAAAAAGATCATACACCATGATTAATTGGGATTCATCCCAGAGATGCAAGAATAGTAAAATGTTTGCAAATCAATAAATATAATACATCACATAAATAAAAGCAAAGAAAAAAATCACATGATTATATCAATGGATGCTGAAAACATATTTGATAAAGTACAGCACTCACTTATGATAAAAACACTCAGCAAAGTGGGAGTAGAGGAACATTCATCATGTTAATAAATGCCATATATGAGAGACCTGCAGCCAATATCATATTCAATGGGCCAAAACTAAAAGGTTTCCCACTAAGATCAGGAACAAGACAAGGATTTCCACTTTCACCACTTCTATTCAACATAGTATTGGAAGTCCTAGCCACAGCAATCAGACAAGAAAAAGAAATAAAAGGCATCCAAATTGGAAAGGAGGAAGCAAAACCGTCATTGTTTTCAGATGACATGATAGTGTACATAGAAAATTCTATGGATTCCACCAAAAAACTACTCAGTCTACTAAGTGAATTTGGCAAAACAGCAGTATACAAAGTCAATATTCAGAAATCAAAGGCATTTTTTGTACAACAACAATGATATATTAGAAAGAGAAATTAGGATAAAAATCCCATTTGCTACAGCAACAAAAAGATAAAGTACCTAGTACTATACCTAACCAAGGGCGTAAAAGACCTATACTCAGAAAACTACACAACACTGAAGAAAGAAATTAAGGAAGGCACAAACAAATGGAAGCATGTGCCATGTTCATGGATGAGAAGAATTAGCATCATCAAAATGTCCATACTATACAAAGCACTTTATAATCAATGCAATCTCTATTAAAGTATGAATGACACATTTCACAGACACAGAATCAATATTTTAAAAATTTGTAGAGACCTATAAATGACTCAAATAGCTGAAGCAATTTTGGGAAAGGAGAGAAAAGTAGGAAGGATCAGAATACCTGATATCAAACTGTATTATAAGGCCAATGTAATCAAAACAGCCTGGTACTGGCATAAGAATATACACATAAACCAATGGAATAGGATAAAGAGCCCAGAAATAAACCCATGTCTCTATGGGCAATTAATTGATAAAGTTGGCAGAAGCATAAAATGGAGTAAAACTAGCCTCTTCAACAATGGTGTTGGGAGATCTGGACAGCTACATGCAAAAAATGAAACTCAAGCACCAACTCTCCAATTTACACCATACACATAAATAAATTCAAGGTGGATAAAAAACTTAAATATAAGTCATGACACAATAAAAGTACTAGGGGTCAACATAGACAGGATATTCCGCGCAGCAAAATTTTTTCAGATATGTCTCCTATAGCAAGGGACAGACATAAAAGAAAGAATAAACAAATATGATCTTATCAAAACAAAAAGCTCCTGCACTGCTAAAGAAAACAGCATGAAAATGGAAAGAGAACCAATTGTATTGGAATACACATTTGCCAATGATACCTCAGACCAGTGTTTGATTTCCAAAATATATGAAGAACTCACGTGACTCCACTCCAGGAGTACAAACATCCCAATTAAAAAATGGACAAAGGACTTGAACAGACACCTCTCCAAGGAGGACATAGAGAGGGGCCAGAAACATATGAAAAGATATTCAGCATCTCTAGCCATCAGAGGGGTGCAAATTAAAACCACAATGAGATAGCACTTCACACCCACACCAGTGAGAATGACCATCATAAACAAGGCAACAAACTACAAGTTTTGGAGAGGATGTGGAGAAAAGGAACCCTAGTGCACTGTTGGTGAGAATGCAGACTAGAGTAGCCACTGTGGAAAATAGTATGGAATTTCCTCAAGAAACTAAAAATGGAACTGCCTTTTGACCCTGTAATTCCACTGCTGGGATTGTATCCTAAGAACCCTGAAACACCACTTCAATAGAATCTATGGACTCCACTGTTCATAGCAGCACAATTTACAATAGCCAGGTACTGGAAGCAACCTAAGTTCCCATCAGTAAATGAATGGTTAAAAAAACAAAACTATGATAGATTTACAGGATGGAATTCTATGCAGCATAAAGGAAGAAGGAGCTCCTACCCTTTGTAACAACAAAAATTCTTCCAACAAAACACAGGACCAGGTGGTTTCACTAGTGAATTCTATTAAATATTTAAAAAGGAATAACATACTTCATTTACTCTTTCAGAAAATGAGGGAACATTTCTTAATATATGTTACAAGGTCGAAATTACCCTTGTACCAAAGCTATGGAAAGACATCACTAGAAAAAAGAAAAAAGAACAACCAACCTATGGGCCTATATCCTTACGAATATAGAAGTGAAAATCCTCAACAGAATGATAGAAAACCAAGTTCAACTGTATATTTAAAAATTTTACACCATGACAAAGTGAGATTTATCCAAGTAATTCAAGGATAGTTTAACATTAAAAAAATCATTCTCACATTATATAAATAAAAGAAAAATAACACATGATCTTCCATATCTTCTAAACTAATGACGAAAACTTATGTGGCAAAATTTAACACCCTTTCATCATACAACTGTCTGAAAACTAAAAATAAAAGAACATTTACTTAAGGTGATAGTGGTAATTTATGAAAAATTTGAAATTAACTTCATACTAAATATTGCTTATTGTGAACTAAATTCTTTTCCCCAAGGTTCAGGAAAAAGACAAGAGTGCCTTCTTTCACTGATGCTATTTAACATCGTACTGGAAATTCCAGCCAGGCAGTTATGCAGTAGATAGAAATAAAAGGCATTCAAACTGAAGGAATAAATGAAATTATATCTATTCACAAATGACATGGTATGTAGAAAATACCAAAGAATCCATAAGAAGATTACTACAGTTAATAATCAGATTCAGCACAGTTGCAGAATACAAAACCAGTTTTATGACATGAAATAAGTTGTGTTTGTATACACCAGCAATAAATAATCTGAAACAGCAATTAAGAAAACAATTCAATTTAAAATAACATTCAAAAATAATATAATTAATTACCAAACAGCTTTATTGTTTCCATGTAGTCCAATGCAATCCAGTGTAGTTAAATGACTGCTTAGTGGTTGCAGGGAGAGACTCAGGCAGAAGCCAGACACCAGTGACTACAGAGGGGCCCTCAAAGTCCCTTGTGCTCCAAAGGCTCCTAGTTGTGCTTGAGGGTGAGCCTTTTGAATAGACACTCACCCAGCCCAGCCTGGAGGCCAGACAGCCAGAGGAGGTCAGTCAGGGGTTTGCTCATATTCTTGATGAAATTCACCTCCTCCTCCAGGAGGTGGTTCTCTAGGAAGTCACAGAGATGTGTGTCTGTGCAGGTAGAACTTGGGACATGCAGATCCAAAGGGCCTGGTTCAGGTTCATCTTCAAGACTACAGTGGCTTCCATGGCATCCTGAGTGTCACCCCACTCATCTTGGGAAGGCTTCAGCATGTCCTGAAAGAGAACATGGCCATTGGCTGGTTTTGCACCTTCAGTGGATACTGGGAAACTTCACTGCTTCTCCTAGGCCAGCTAACAGATGAAGTGGCCCACCCCCTCCCGAGTCACATCATCACAGTTGAAATAGAAGCCCAGAGAGAAGTAGGTATAGGAGGTCAACACATGCAAGGTGACCAGCTGGCTAATGGAAGCTTCCACCTCAGTGGAATAATTCTCACCAATATGGGAGGTCATGGTTCATCAGCAATCAGGAGTCAGGGTAAAATGAAAAAAAAAAAAAAGGAGCTGGGTGGTCAGAGACTGGAAGAATGAGTATCCCTGAGTCTGTTCCATCCAAACATTGTTGAAACCACAGACAGATTTGGGAGACCACCAGGGCACTGGCAAAAAAAGAGTAACTTTAACGTGGGGAAATTTGATAAATAGTACTTCAGCTGGGTGATCAAATTAACATCAATAGGCTAAGTCATGTCAATAGCACGTACCCTGGATAAAACTGCACTTTACCACAATGGTCATTCTTCTGAGAGTCCGTTGCCACACTGTACTTCTGAGAATTTATTAACCAAATACCAGTTGAAGAATATTCTACAAAATTTACTACCAGTACTCCTCAAAAATCTCAAGGCCTTCGAAAATGAGGAAAGTATGAGAAAATGCCGTAGCCAACAGGATCCTAAAAACACAAAGTAACTAAAGATTATATAATGTAACTTTGATGAGATCTTTGAACAGAAAAATTAGGTGAAAGCTAAGAAAATCTAAATGAAATATGAACTTTAGTTAATGATGTATCAATATTGGTTTATTAATTCTAAAAAATGTATAATGTCATTATATGATTTTAATAAGGGAGGGTATGTAGTATATGGAAACTCTATAAAATCTTCTCAACTTTTTTGTAAATCTAGTATTCCAAAATAAATTTACTAATCAAATGTACTACACATATAATACAAAAACAAGAGTGATGTTAAAATTATATTTTATACTTCTGCCTCATTATTTATCTTTTTGGATTTGGTAACGGGTTGAAAGAATAAATTTTGAATGTTTATGTCTCAAATTATTTTGGATAAGACATTTGGATTATATTTAAATTACTAGATATTATAATTTCTATTAGTATGTGTGTGTGTTCTTAATAATATCACAGAGAATTAGCACAGTTGTTTGAACTTTTCTGACACATTTTTAAAGCCATGTAAAGGATATTCATGCAAGCCAATAAATATTAATCTAAGCTGTACACTAAGAAAATACATTAAAATAGATTTCACAAACTGTTAATAAGGATCTAGTACCCATTATTATAATCAGCCCCTCTGATTTAATTATTACATTGTGAGGGGACATGAAATAACTTAAAAATCATTTGTGTTGCTCTCATGTCTCCCTTGTCAAGTGGCTGCTAATAATCACTACCTTGTGAGTGAGATGAAATGTTATACTCTCTTACAACTTATGTTTTTAAATTTATTTTTCTGTACTCTTCTAAGATAATAGCTTTGATCCAAAACATTAAATTAAATTTAACTTACAAAAGCCTTTGTGAGATGACAAATCTGCATTCTACTTCATTCTTGTACTGCATTACTATGTGTCATGGTGTCATAATCTCTGTAAACTAAAATATACTATGAAACTTAGCTATCTGTTTATTGATGAATCACATAATCACTTAACCACGATTAAAAACAGAATAAATTTTAGCTCCTTCAAATTCTGTTAGCTCATGAAGATGTACTCAAATGTCAAAATATATTTGTAGGAAAGGAAAAAAAATAGCTTAAGTAATTTAATTGAGCTGCAATTTTATATTTCACTAATAGGTATAATCACTGTTCCACTAAAAGCATAAAGTCATTTTTGTGCACAGAAAAAAATCCACTGGGAAATGTAGTTCAACCATTATATGCCATGATTATATGAATTTATCCATTCCATCCACCTCCTATGAGCTAATTCTTTTTGAAAACTATTGGTCTTCTGATAAATTTCAAAGTGCAAATTTCTATACTCTAAACATTAATTTGCCTGGATCAAAATTTTACTCTCCTCAATATACCCAATACATAATTCTACCTGACTGAGCTTCTGGAAATACATATATATTGTATTTTTCCTAATTTTTTCTAGGAGTATTAAACCTGACTTTCTTATTTTACAACTAACAAAACAACTCAGTCTGTCCTCAATCTATTTTTTCAAAGTATTGTAAATTGTGGTACAGTGATTAAGAGCACAGGCTCTGGTAAAACCCTGTCTTATTCCAAATCAAGGCATTTATTTTCTATCTGACTTTAGGCAAGTTACTTTATTCCGTTGCAACTTAGTATCATTATATACAAAACAGAGATGATTATACAGGTTCTCAATCCCTTATCTGACGCTCTTGGTCCAGACGTATTTTGAAATTAAGAATTTTAAAAATTTATTTCAAAGGTATTATGATGCATGTACTGAATGTTAGGTATGATTCTCAGAGGGATCTGGATCTGTACTTCCAATCAAAAACATTAATAGTTCTTCAGTAAAAATCAAACATATTTCTGCTAAGATACAGTAAGACTACAAGTAACAGTAAGACTATAAACAGTAGTGCTATGCCAATTCTGAATTGTTTGCTCATTTCCAACATGACCCTATTTTGGGTATTCAGGATTGAGAACAAGGAATTTTGTAGTATTTATAAATATGCCATAGTATTTGGAGAGTTAAAATGCTTGTGGTATGTTAAACTCTTAGAACAATACTGGGCACCTAGTGATAACAAGGTATTTTGCTTCAGTAATTTTCACTTCTCTTTTCCTAATAAGAATTCACAACTGCAGAATCATTTACGGCTGTCCTTTAATGACATCATCCATATTTATGTATGTCTTTCCCATGCCTTTGTCAAAGTCATTGCGTATCTTCTCTAATATTCATATTTCACTACTTTTCTAGGCCAGGATTAATTCTATTGTACTTGAATTTTCAAAAAACTTTGAAATCCTAAATCAGGTGATATTTCCCTCTAAATAAAAAAAATTGTTTTTGAATAAAAGTTCCACTTAGTTAAATGTATATATATAAATGTGATTTTCTGGTCTTAGCTGTCTTGCATCATTACTGTATATTGTAGTTTATTATATTTTAAGGTAAACATTAGCATGCTGGTATGAGTTTTGTTTTTATTGAAATATAATTCCACTAATATACAATTCACCATTTTAAAGTGTACAGTTTATCTGAATCTCCTGTGTCTCCCTGTGGCTGTGTGGTGTATGGTCATTCCTGTGACCTGCTTGGCATTTGGAACAGCTGTCTCCATGTTGTCAGTTACCTTGTTGTACATCCCAACCTCCTTGAGTCCCTTGTGCCTGTCCTGTCAGTGATGTCCCACAGTATAGAGGGTGCACTGCAGCCCCTAGTGCTGGTTGGGGTACCCACTACCTCAGATTGCCCTATGCTGGACCAGAATCGGCCCCTCCTCTATTGGAGTGCTGAGCGGCCTTTGGTTGCTAGTGGGCCTCTGTGCCACTGCTTCTGTTTGTTATTCCAGTACAGATACCAAACTGTCTAATTTCTCTAAATATTGTGGCACTGAAGTGTTAGTACAAAGTCTTCAAAAGGGAGTGAAGAGGCTAGAGAGGGCTCCTCTTATTTGATAACTGAAACACCTATAATTGCTGTCACATATACTGTCCAAAATGTCGTCTCCCAGTTTGTTTCCAGCATCAGTGCTTCTGCCGATATGTTGTGCTGATGTGTTAGTCATGTCAAAAAACAAAATTGAGTTTTCTGGTACCCCAGAAGGCAACAATGTGGTTTCCAAGTGGAGAGGCAAACCTGTTTGTGCATCATAGATCCAAGAAAGAAGTTGCAATGGATGTGTCCCAGCTGAGGGACCCATAGAACAATTTAGAATAAGTAAAAAAAAAAAAAAAAAAAAAAAAAACAAAGAAAAAAACAAATGGGTTATCCCTGATAGGTGTTAGCTCACATCTTGGTTGTGTACCTATTGCAAATGCAGGGAATTTGGGTCATTATTGCTGCCTTTGCCACTGGTCTCACTATGATGCATCTGGAAGAATCTCAAAGGGGCTTACACTTCTCAATGTTAAGGGTCCTCTCTGTGAGTTCACCAGTGATGATACAGAGGTCGTTGGCTAGAGACCAAAAAGAAGCCATAGACTCTCTCAGCCTTCATGTCACCTCAGAAATTACTTGAGAACAAGTCTTCTGTACTTCAAGTTGGTTGATTTGGAATATTTAAATTTGCTAATACTAATGATAATGTACTAATGTTAATGTGAAGTAAATCAAATTAATGTTGAATAATTTCAAGCATTCACATAATAGAAAGTCACTGTTAAACATTGTTGAGCTCAAAGAAAAAAATGTGTACAATCCATTGGTTTTTAGTATATTCACAAAGTCATGCAACCATTCCTACTCATAAATACCTATACATTTTTGTAAGCCAAAAAGAAATTTTAGGTCTCTATAAACATTAGCATTTATAATCCTAATCCAACATCCCTTCAGCTGCTGGGAACGACTAATTTATTCTGTCTCTATGGCTTAGCATATTCTGACACTTCATATAATGGAATCATACAATATATGTGGCCATTTGTGCCTAGCTTCCCTTACTTAGCATTATGTTGTCAAAGATCATTCATGATGTATTATATGAGGTCTGTCCAGAAAGTACCAAGTCATATACTATGAAAAATTGAGACATTTATTGAAGAAGATACAAGATAAAAGAAACGTTGTAGATAGGGCAATGACACCTCAGTCCCCTTCAAAGTAGGGACCTTTGGGACTTCACATCATTCTCCCAATTGCCATCAGCTGCCCCTTTGTGTTTTCCTGAATCTCATCAGTTGTCTGAAATCTCTTCCATTTCAAAGGTGATTTTAGTTTTGGGAAAGGTCAAAAGTCACAGGGCACCAAATTTTGGCTGCACTGGGGCTGAGTCACCTGGGTAATTAGATGTTAAAGCTCTGCACAAGATGCATGAGCAGGCACGTTGTTGTGATGAAGCTGCCAATCACCAGTTGTCCATAGCTGCTGCCTTCTGAATCATCCAAATAGTCTCTGTGGAGGAATGTCCAAGCTTAATGCAAAATTTGATGTGGATTCATTGCTCTACTCACTCAGGCATTTTGAATGTGGTGGTCACACAGTACACATTCTCACTCAACAGTGTCTACCATATTTACTGACTAGTAAAGTGAAGTCTTCATTGTTCATGCATGTGCATTCCAATTTACTCTCCTTGGCTGCCAGGTTACATTGATATTTCACAAACCATTCTCATTATACTAACAATGGTCAAACTTTTTCTAGACAGATCTTGTATATCAGTATTACAGTAGTTTTAAGTCCAAATAATATTCCATTATATAAATACACTGCATACTGTTTCTCCATTCATAGGTGATAAACATTTAGGTTGTTTCTATGAATTATATAGATGTACATATTCATGTATAAGTTTTTGTGTAAATATATGTTTACAGTACCCTTGGATATATATTCAGGAGTGGAATTATTGGACCACGTGGTAATAATATATGTATCTGAAGAAATGTGAAATTGTTTTCTAAATCAGCACCATCATTTAGGATTGCCACCAGCCTTGCCCACATTTATTACTTTATTCTTTTTAATTATAGTCATCCTAAGGAGTATAAATATTTGTTATTCCATTGTGGTTTGATTTTTATTTCTCTAAAGACTAATAATCTTGGACACCTTTTCATGGATGCCATTCATTCGTAACTCTTTTTGAAGGCCTATGCAAATCCTTTGCTGATTTTTATTGGGTTTTCTTTTCACTGTTGAGTTGCAAGAGAGCTTTATACTATTCTCAATACCATTACATTATCAGGTACATGATTTGCAAGTATCTTCTGACATTTTTGGGGTTGTCTTTTCACTTTGTTGTTGAATCTATTTGCTTGTTTTATATTTATTCAGATCAGAAATTTCTTCTTGAGTCAATTTTAGTTGTTTGAGTTTTCTGGAAATTTGACTTCTAACTAAGTTACTGGCATATAATTGTTTGCAGTATACCATTATACAACTTTTCATTATTGTAAGGTTGACAGTAAAAATCTTCCTTTATTACTGATATTGGTAAATTTGTATTCCATATTTTTTCCTCAAAGTCTAGCACTCATTTTGTTAATTTTGTTAATCTTTTCAAATAATAGTTTTATTGATTTTCTTTACTGCCTTTTCCTTAAATATTCATTTTTTTTCTATTTTGACCTTCATTATAATGTTTCTTCTGATTGCTTTGAGTTCTGTTTGTTCTTTTTACCTAGTGTCTTAAGGTAGAAAGCTAGATTATTTATTCAGGATATTTTTTTAATATAGATTTTTACAGGTATAAGTTTTCACTAGGTGCTCTTTTAGGAGTATTTCCTAAAATTTGCTGTGTTTCATTTTAATTTTATTTATCTTGAGGATTTTATAATTTCTTTTTGTTATTTTTCTCTTTGACATACTGACTATTAAGGAATGAGCTAATTAATTTTCACATATTTGTGAATTTCTGAAATTTTTCCATTACATATCATTTTTGGTTGAGGTTAGATAAAATGCTTTGTATTATCTGAATTCTTTTAAATGTATGATAGCTTGTTTTATGACCTACCATATGATCTATTCAGGGAACTATTACATGTGCACTTACAAATCATGTTTATGTTGGGTGGGTTATTGTAGAGATGTCTATTATATCTAGTTCATTAATAGTCTTGTTGTCTTCTACTACTTGTTGATTGCTGCTCTAGCTGTGCTATTATTGAATATATAAATACTATAGTTGAGATGTGTTTTATCAATCACTTATTGATACATCAGTTAGATATTGATATTTTCAGCTATATTTGTTAAATTATTAATTTCTCCACTCAAAGCTGTCCATTTTTGCTCCAATTATTTTGGGCCTGTGTTGTTAAGTCCATAAGTGTTTATAATTAATGTTTTCATGATTTATTGGCCTACTTTTCTTTGTCTCTGGTAACAATATTTCCTTAAATTCAACTTTGACTTTTATTAGTATATTAGTCTTGTTTGGTTAATGTGAATAATGTACCTTTCTCTGGCCTTTATTTTACCTATTTGAGTCTTTAAATCTAAAGCATCTCTGGAAAGAAAGAGAAAACTTCTGGCCAAGATGGAGGTATAGGTAGATACACTGTGCCTCCTCACACAACCAAGACAAGGACAACAAATTTGAAAACAAAAAACAACCAGAAGAGAAGGTGGGGAATGGAGGAAAAGGTATATAGGCAATAAGCAGCATAAATGGTAGGTAGAAAATAGACAGGAAGAGGTTAAGAATAGTATAAGAAATGGAGAAGCCAAAGAACTTATATGTATGACCCATGGACATGAAGTAAGGGTTAGGAATGTGAGTGGGAGGGGCTTTACAAAGTGGAAGGTAATAACAGAGAGAAAAAAATGGGACAATTGTCATAGCAAAATCAATAAAATATATTTAAAAAATAAAGTGTGTCTGATAGATTGTGCATTAATTAGATCATTTTAAAAATTGTTAATCTGTTTTTTTCTTAGCAAGTTTATTACATTTTTATTTAATGTAATTACTTGATAGGATAGGCTTTATGACTGCCATTTGCTTTTTGTTTTATGTCTGAATTTTTTTTTGTTCTTTTACTTTACTCACTTTTTGTGTTAAACAGGTAGTTGTATTTTATTATTTTACTTTTTTTGTTTCTTTCACTATAGTTTATTAATTTTGTAGAGGTTGCTCTAGGGCAGGGGTGTCAAACTTATTTTCACCTGGGACTACATAAGCCTAGTGATTGCCTTCAAAAGGCCAAAATAATTTTAGGACTGTATAAATGTAACTACTCCTTAACTGTTAAGGAGTTGAAATTACATTTGGCCTTTTGAAGGCAGACGTGAGACTGATGTGGCCCCTAGTGAAATGAGTTTGACATCTCTGCTCTAGGGGTTACCATTAGTATCTTAATTTATAGCAATCAAGTTTGGAAAAATATCAATTTATTTCATTGGCATTCCAAAATTTTGCTTCTGTGCTCCAGTCTCACCTTCTTTTGTACTCATATTTCCATAAAAATGTATCTTCTTAATGCTTATGTAGGTCATTTTCATATATCATATCCTAGAAAACAGTCTAAATGGAAATACAAGTTGGGGCAAAAGTAGATTTACAATTAGAGTATACAAAATAGTTTATTCTTTTATTATTATTTATTAATTATTTTGTTATTTTCATATGAACAACTGTAAACCTACTTTATCCGAACCCTGTATTTTAATAATGACTTTTACCAGATATTTTATTACATGATTTTGAATTTTTTAATGTCAGTATTTATTCTGCAATGACTAGTAATATATTACAAATGTACATTGTAGCACCTTGAGCATCAGTTAATACATACCAAAAGTACAACAAAACTCTCCAAAAAGGTACAGAAAAGAAACATGAAGCTCTACTATCTTGCCACATATTTAAATATATAAACTATTCCAGTAGCTAAAGAAGTAAAGAAAGCAGAAGAATAGAATGACACATTTATAAGAAAGAAAAAAGGAGGAGAGGAAGAAAAATAGTAAGGCTATGAAAGAAGAAAAAAATGGAGGGGAGGAGAAGGAGAGAGAAGAGGGGAGGAAGAAAGATGAAGAGAAGTAAATGGGAAGAGGAAAAACAGGAGGAAGGGATAGAGAAGAAAGGAATAATTGTCTATAAAATGTAATATATACCATATATTTTAGATGCACCATGGACAAGAGAATGACATTGTATATATGAGTTTAGTTCAGAAAGTATACAGACATGTAATATGAAAAATAGAGACATTTATTGAAGAACATACAAGACATAAGAAACATTGTACCTAGAACAATTATACCTCAGCTCCCTTCAAAGGAGGCACCTTCGTACCTCAAACAGTTCTCCCAGTTGCCTACCACCCCCCACTGACTAGTACAGTAAAGTAGTTATTGTTCACACATGTACATTCCAGTTCATCCTCCTTGGATGCCAGGTTACATTGATGTCATGCAAACTATTCACCTTATTTCCAGACAAACTATATACACACACACATAGACACATATATACACACATATGTGTACATGCATACATATACACACATGTAATATGTTCTACATATAATACTACATATAATATGTGCCATGATATTTATATATAATATTTCCTCATTACTTCTATTCATTTATTCATCATCTGTGAACACTTAGTTTGCTGCAATGTCTTGGCTCTTGTAAATAATGATGCAATACACATGTGGATGCAGATACCTCTTTGAGATTGTGATTTTGTTAGATAAGTACCCAAACGTGGGCTTGTTGGATTACATAGTAGTTCCTTTCTTAATTTTTTGAGGAAACTTCATAATGTTTTTTCTTTCTTTTTAAGTATATTTTATTATGCTATTACCGTTACCCTGATTTTCTCTCCCTTTTATGTCCCCAACACCCAGCAACCCCTTCCTGAGTTCATATCTAAGGGCTGTACATATGAGTTCTTTGGTTCCTCTATTTCCTATACTATTATTAACCTCCCCCTGTCTATTTTATGGCTACCAATTTTGCTTCTTATTTCCTGTACCTTTTCTCCCCAATTCTCTCCCTCCACCTCCTCACTGACAGTCCTCCATATGATCTCCATTTCTGTGATTTTGTTCCTCTTCTAGTTGTTTGCTTAGTTTTTGTGTTTTTAGGCTCAGTTGTTGATAGTCATGAGTTTGTCATCATTTTACTGTTCATAGATTTTGATCTTCTTCTATTTCTTAGATAAGTCCCTTTAACATTTCATATAATAAGAGTTTGGTGATGATGAACTCCTTTAACTTTGCCTTATCTGGAAAGCACTTTATGTGCTCTTCCATTCTAAATGATAGCTTTGCTAGGTAGAGTAATCTTGGATGTAGGTCCTTGTCTTTCATGACTTCAAATACTTTTTACCAGCCCCTTCTTGCCTACAAGGTTTCTTTTGACAAATCCACTGACAGTCTTATGGGCACTCCTTTGTAGGTAACTGTCTCCTTTCCTCTTGCTGCTTGTAAGATTCTCTCCTTGTCTTTAATCTTGGGTAACTTAATGATGATGTGTCTTGGTGCATTCCTCCTTGGGCCAAACTTCTTTGGGACTCTCTGAGCTTCCTGGACTTCCTGAAGGTCTATTTCTTTTGCCTGATTGGGGAAGTTCTCCATTATTTGTTAAAATAAGTTTTCAATTTCTTGCTCTTCCTGTTCTCCTTCTGGTACTCCTATGATTCAGATATTGGAGCGTTTATAGTTGTCCCAGAGGTTCCTATGCCTTTCCTCGTTATTTTGAATTCTTGTTTGTTCATTCTGTTTTGGTTGGATGTTCTTTCTTCCTTTTGTTCCAGACCATTGATTTGAGTCCTAGTTTCCTTCCCTTCACTGTTGGTTCCCTGTATATTTTGCTTTATTTTACTTTGGGTAACCTTCATTTTGTGACCAAGCTCATTCAGTTCTGGGAGCACCTTGATTACCAGTGTTTTAAACACTGCATTAGATAGGTTGGCTATCTCCTTGTCGCTTAGCTGTTTCTCTGCAATTTTGATCTGTTCTTTCTTTTGGGCCTTATTTATTTGTTTTGGAGCACCTGTTATGTTGTAGGGGTGGGGGCCTTAGGAATTCACCAGGGTAGGACAGCTCTCTTCACTGTGTTGTGGTCCTGTTTGTGGGAGAGAGGTCAAAGAGGGAACAATATAGCTCATTTGCTCCACTCTAACCACAGCTCCACTTTCCAACAAACTCTGTCATATAAGACTGGGAGTTTCTCCCTCCCTGGCAACCCCTGCAGTAGTTTAAAGCTAGCTTGAGTCTTTATTTTCTTTTTCAGCCAGCCCCACTCATTGATGCAGTCCACTGCTGAGCTGCGTGTCCTCTAAGCCAGCCCCACCTCACTCTTGCCATCTGCTGCCTTGCCCCCTCAGTACTACACCTTGCTGTGGGGTCCTCTCCACCCATTCTGTTGCCTGTCTCCATCTCTCTTACCAGTCTGGTGAATGTTTCTTTAACTCCTTGGTTGTTGGAGTTCCATGCAGTTTGATTTTCTGTCACTTCTGGTTGTTTGCTTTTAGATTGGTAGTTATCTTCATTTTGGTTGTGCAAGGAAGTGAAGAGTTTGTGCCTATGCCTCCATCTTGGCTGGAACCTCCATCAAAATACCTTCTTGTTACAGTGGCCATTACACCTTTACCACACAAACAGAGGTGAAGCATGAATGCTCACAGACACAAACATGAGTTCAAAGCTACAAGGGCTTGATGCTGAGATGCTGAGTGTCATTTCCAGGGAAAGCTGGTGATGCCACTTTCATTGCTTGTGGTATACACTGCCTCAATAATGGTTTGATGTAAAAACAATAATAAAAGCTATTTTTATTTTTTACTCTTTAAAAAAATCTTTACTCAAAGAGGATGTATTTATTGAATTTAGAAAGAGAGAAAGTGGGATGGGGGAGAAATTTTAATGCTGTTGCCTTCAATATGTGCCCTGTCCAGGGATCAAACCCTGTAATCTAAGTATGTACCCTGACTGGGAACCAAACCTGTGACCTTTTAATGTACACTTTGACATTCCAACCAACTGATCTACCCAGCCAGGGTTCACCTTTTTTTGAATAAAATCAAAAACCCTCTTTAGATTTCTTTCTGAAAGTGAAAACAGAGACTATTGTAAGGTTTTCTTTTTTTTTCAATCAATAATTACTTTATTATTTAAAAAAAATTTTATTTTAATTGTTCAAATACAGTTTTCTGTCTTACTCCCAGCCCAGCCCACCCCCTCACCAGCCCTCCCCACCTCCCTCCCATTTCTACCTCCACCCCTAGTTTTCATCCATGTGTCTTTTATTTATTTATTTATTTATTTATTTATTTATTTATTTTTTAAATGAATGTTCA
>PVIA01006570.1:26942-95721 GCA_004024845.1 Tonatia bakeri | reverse complement strand
GGTATAAATTCCCAAATCCCATCTGCAGGCTTGCTATTTGATGAGATATGTGCATTATCATAAAACAAAAAAAAAAGTATGGAAATAAAAAAGACCAAAAATTCCATGTGGTATACTTTGCAGCTGCCATCTAACTAAAACTCCCAAATACAGATGCTAATTGGACTTTTAATGAATTATTAAAATAAAAGTAATGAATATTCAGATGTGTTGCAACCAGTAGTTCAGTAAACTATTGTTGAGAGAATTTCTAAATCCTAAATGGGTAATAATGGAAGAGCTTAAAAATGTGTCAAAACATTTCAAGATTCTCCTTGGATCATTGCTAATTCTAAGAAGAAGTTAGGTTTGTATCTTTCTTTAGGCGAGAGTGCAGGAGATTGTCCTGGGGTGAGTCTCCAGTCGAGGCGTGAGTGTCCCACGGTATACGTAATTTATTACACCGGCTCCGGCTCTGCATGCTCCTGTCCCTTCAAAGACTTTCACAGGAAAAGAGCTACTCATCTTCACGGGGGGTTGCTCTGTCATCGTCACTGATGTCCCTTAAATCAGACAGTGTGGGCGCAGTGCGGATCAGGCCTACAGGGAAGCCCATCAGATGCTCTCAGGTGTAACACTGAAGGGTGCACCCAAACCATCTCTGAGCAAGATCATAATCTGATGCAATATTTTGAAAGTAAAAACTATTACAGAAATCGATGATGACCAAAATGTCAAGTTTTACATAAGCACCTGGTCAGTATTACTGATTTTTACTCTTGCCTCAGGCTTTTACCTGGCTCAGTACAACATTGGTGACCAGATAGGTGTCTAAAGCTATACATTTCTAAATGACCTCTTTTAAATTGGTTCCAGGGGTCCGAAATGGGAACACATGTACATTACCAGAGCTGATGAACTAATTTAATGTATTTTCTAATTGTCTTTTTTACTTTCAAAAATCTGTGAAGATTTATAGCACGTCTTGGTTTGCTTTGTACGGGGCCACTGACCAACCTCATTTCCCTCAGACATGAGTGTCCTCAGCCAGCACCCCACAGCGGTCCAGGGACCTTAAACTGAATGCGGTCACTGGGCAAGCCTCTCGAGTCGTAGTCACAGACGGAACGCCCCGAGATGGCCCTGTCTGGGCCTGCTGCCCCTCAGTTTGGCCGCACCGTGTCTCCGCGCCCTGGGGTGGGGTCTGAGTCTCTTTGCCACTTGGGAGTCCTGCCTGCCCGGGCTCCCTCTTCTCGGCTGCAGCAGTTGGCAGCTGCCTTTGGGGGTCTTCTGCCTCAGATGCTGTCGGAGTTTGGAAAGAGTCTCTGCTGTCCTCAGAGCGTCTTTGGTATTTCAGGGATTGCTCTCCATTCTTGGAGAATCTTTCCATCTTTTTTGGCAGTGCTCAAATTCACTCTTTTTTCCCTCTTCTCTTGGAACTTCTATGTTAATCTTTCAGGAAGGAGATCTTTACAGTGCTAAGGAAGTCTGTTGATGTCAAATGGTTCCCACTGCCCTCTCTGCGAATATTCTTTAAGAATGTTGAAGTGCTTTTCTTTGGGGAGAAAAAAATGTCGGTAGGATAAACATGAATCATCTGTTTGACCTCTGCAGTGGTTTTGATGTGTACATGGGGTCGGGTTGCCCCTAGCATGTTCGTGGGCCCGTCGGCTGAGCCGACCCCCTGACCCTGGCGTGTTCCAGGGGTTTGGCCGAGGTCGCTTTTGCTTTGCCCGTCTCTCTTCAGGCTTATGTGAATAAATATACTTACATCACTAGAAATCTTCTTTCTACACATGCACAGAACTTTTCAGACAGCAATCTCACTGAATAAAGACGTAATTTCCAAGTTAAAAAAAGAAGATTATTATTTCCATACTGGAGAAGTGTGAGATAACAGGGGCCAGGTCATCTTTCCCGTTAATGAACTTGCCAAGTCCACACAACCCGGCCCAGGAAGAGGGACGTGGTGCCGGTGGTGCTCCGGGTACACACACTGTTGCTACAATAACTTACAGGACCACGCGTGTATCTGAACTAACTATATGTGTTATGTGCAGTGTGCTGTTTTCTATTCTCACAATGTAGTTAGATATCAAGTTATAAAATTCAAGTTCCCTTTTTTAAAAAATTTTATTTATTTATTTTTAGAGAGGGAAGGGAGGGAGAGAGAGAGAGAGAGACATCAATGTGCGGTTGCTGGGGGCCGTGGCCTGCAACCCAGGCATGTGCCCTGACTGGGAATCGAACCTGCGATGCTTTGGTTCGCAGCCCACGCTCAATCCACTGAGCTATGCCAGCCAGGTCAAGTTCCCTTTATGTTACTTGGCTATATATTTTATAAGGAATAGTAAACCAAAAAATATATATATATAGGACTTCAACATCACAGGACTGAGAAAAATTAACTTTCACTATACTAACTGTGCTAGTTAGGGTTCTCTAGAGAAATGGAACTAACAGGGTAGAGGAAGATAGATAGGTTAGGTAAAGATATAAATATAGTTACTGATATAGATGTGAAGACTTATTTTGGGGAATTAGCTCAAGTCAGTTTACACTGATGGGCTCTGCTCCTTAAGGCAGAAAACCGCCTCCCTGCTACCTTCAGGGCGTGATGGGTTATTTTTAATCGTAAGAGGTAAACAGAAGCATTCATTGTTTCTCCCAAAGCTAGCAATTGAACAGCGCTGGGGAGTAATTCAAGAAACTGTCTCTCTCCAGCGTTACTCCTGAAGTTAGTGACAAGAAGTGATAATTACTAATGACAGAACAGAAAAGGCTACAGGACTCTTCAGGGATTTCTCATCACTTGTTTTTGAGCTGAATTGTGACCTCTTTAGAGATAAACATTTTTATACTGTGTCTGCTAAAATGCTTGGCACATAATAATTCCACAGTAAACTCTTGTGCGAATGATATATGGACAAATAAGTCAACATATTTTCCTTAGCATCCCAAGTAGGTTTTTAAAGGAACATTGCAAGTTTATATGAATTGGACTTTGCTGGTGTGTGAAATTGCACCAAGATTTTACTCAAAAAATTTACCAAGAAAATGTAGAAACTGCAAGATCATTTGTTGTTCTAGGCGTCTATGAGGAGATGCTACATCCGATGTTTTCAGTGTGACTTGTCTGTATAGGAAAATGATGGTAGAATTGTCCACTTTTCCCCCTAGTTAGATCAAAGTAGAATAAATGACAAGAGAAGCAAAAGCATTGCATAACTTCTGATTGCATTTTTCAAATTAAAGAAAGCCTCCAATGTGTCCTTTCTCATGATATAACACTAACCTTTAAAATGTCCTTTTCTGCCCTGGCTGGTGTAGCTCAGTGGATTGGGCCTGTGAGCCAAAGGGTTGTTGGTTTGATTCCCAGTCAGGGCACATGCCTGGGTTTCGGGCCAGGTTCCCAGTAGGAGACGCGTAAGAGGCAACCACACATTGATGTTTCTCTCCCTCCCTTCCCTTCTCTCTAAAAATAAATAAATAAAATCTTTAAAAAAATTTAAGAAATGTCCTTTTCCTTCACTTCAATAGTCCATAACTCATCAAAAAATAAATCGGAGTTGATGACGTGTCCAGGCTACTGGATGACTGGACAATGATGGCGTTGCCATCGGATGACCCATCTCTGTTTTCATGTGGCAGACAAGTCTCGTAATCAGCAGGAACTTTGTAAAGTGTAATTGTAAAGAGATCATAACCGAAAATGGTCTATCTCCCAAATGTCCTTGCTGAGCTTCAGACTTTAATATTATTTTTATCATCCTGTTTCAAATTTTACCATATAAATTGGACATATCTCAAACTTCAGTCTTAATTGATGAGACTGTATGATAAATAAAGGATAGAAAAGAAAAGCGCATATAAAATACATACATTATCATATATATATTTTAAAGATTTTCTTTTTTAAGATTTTTATTTATTTTTATTTTTATTTTTAGAGAGGGAAGGGAGGGAGAAAGAGAGAGAGAGAGAAACATCAATGTGCGGTTGCTGGGGGCCATGGCCTGCAACCCAGGCATGTGCCCTGACTAGGAATCGAACCTGCGATGCTTTGGTTCGCAGCCCGCGCTCAATCCACTGAGCTACGCCTGCCAGGGCCGTTATCATATATTTTACTTAAATTTGTCAGGCAATTAAAAAGTATTCATCAGGTACAACTGAATATGTGTGAAACAAACCATCCTGTTTTGAAGATGTTTAATTTTTAGAAAATGTTTTCTAATTGGCCACATATGTAAATTCCATCAGTTGATCTGTGTGTGTGTGTGTGTGTGTGCGCGCATGTGAAGACGTGCAGGAGAACAGGTCACTTCCCATTTGTAGTTATGCTTCCCTCCTCACCCATTAAGCTTGGAGTTCTTTTCCCCATCCTCATAGCGGTATAATTGACATATATCATTGTGTAAGTTAAATGTGTACAATGGGATGACTTGATGTCTTTGTTATTGAGAAATAATGATCACAGTATTAGTTTCCTGTCTGTCATCTCACATACTTAACCATGGTGCACGCGTGTTGCATGTGTGTGTGTGGTGGCCTTCAACATGGAATGCATGCTTTCGACAGTCGGAGAAGAAATGGTGGGCCATCGGAGTCCAAGAAGAAACCATCAGAACTGCAATTTGTAATTATTTTTATTAAAGTGAAGATACACACAAAGGTTTATTATATAAATAACACATGCGGATGCTGTAGGCTTCAGTCTGTGTAAGTAAAATTAAAAATCGTATTACTTATGATTTTTACTATTTAATTTCCTGAAGCTGACCTTCACAAAATGGACAAGCTGCTTAAAAAGATTCCTTCCAAGAAGCCTCAGCCTGAACGTAACCAGCCATTATCCCAGCTCCTTGTCTGATGTGTATTGGGTGGGTCAGGAAAAACTAATGCTTTCTAATCTAATCTTACTATCTCATGGTACCTGACATTTATTTTTAAACATAATCACATTTTATTAGGTTTTTCTTGGATAATAGGACTTTTTTTCTACAGCGAGTAAGAAAAGAAAAAAGAAAAAAAACGCAGGCTGAGGAGAGAGTGTTTTGAAGATAGATATTTGGAAATATTTTGTTGCAAACATTTCACCCATGAAAACCCCCGTTGCTCTTCCTGTAAAAAGAGGCTTAGCAGTCATTGTCTAACCTGTGGCTCAAGGAATACAGAAGTACAGCTCAGATATCCACAATATCGTAGCCCGATTCTGTAAGGTTTGCAAAACATGCGTCATGATTATTAATGCAGCCAGTGGTACATTTCTTCTATTCATATTTAAGTGTTTTTAAGGTATTTTATTTAGCTGATATCCCTAATGTCAGCTCTGAAACCCAGACACCAAAATACACTCCACTTAGAAAATGAGCACGTTGGATGCTGAATGAAAATACTGAGGCATTTTCAGTAAGAAGGCTTTGTACACTTAGCCAATAAATGATTTAAGTGTTTGACTCATTTTTTACAAATGATTTTTTGTATGTATGTTTGAATGTATGCAATTTGTTAGCTCAATAGTATGTGAAGTTTGTGTTAAATAAATGGATATACTGAGTGCACATTCTCAAATATTTTTCTTTTTTTCTGACAGAAATTAGTTCAGAAACAATCTCCATAAAGAGATTTTTTAAATTTTTTAAAATATATATTTTATTGATTAGGCTATTACAGTTGTTCCATTCCCCCCCCCTTTCACTCTCCTCCACCCTGCACACTCCCTCCCACCCACATTCCCCGCCTTTAGTTCATTTTCATGGGTCATACATGTAAGTTCTTTGGCTTCTACATTTCCCATACTATTCTTGCCCCCCACCACTGTCTATTTTCTACCTACCAACTATGCTACTTATTTTCTGTACCTTTTTCTCCTCTCTCCCCTTCCCACTCCCCTGTTGATAACCCTCCATGTGATTTCCATTTCTGTGGTTCTGTTCCTGTTCTAGTTGTTTGCTTAGTTTGTTTTTGTTTTTGTTTTAGGTATGGTTGTTAATAATGGTGAGTTTGCTGTCATTTTATTGTACATATTTTTATCTTCTTTTTCTTAGATAAGTCCCTTTAACATTTCATATAATAAGGGCTTGGTGATGATGAACTCCTTTAACTTGATCTTATCTGAGAAGCACTTAATCTGCCCTTCCATTCTAAATGAAAGCTTTGCTGGATAGAGCAATCTTGGATGTAGGTCCTTGCCTTTCATGACTTGGAATACTTCCTTCCAGCCCCTTCTTGCCTGCAAGGTCTCTCTTGACAAATCAGCTGACAGTCTGATGGGAACTCCTTTATAGGTTACTGACTCCTTATCTCTTGCTGCTTCTAGTAATGTAATTATGATGTGCCTTGGTGTGTTCCTCCTTGGGTCCACCTTCTTTGGGACTCTGAGCTTCCTGGACTTCCTGAAATTCTATTTCCTTTGCCAGATTGGGGAAGTTCTCCTTTATTATTTGTTCAAATAACTTTTCCACCTGTTGCTCTTCCTCTTCTCCTTCTAGTACTCCTATAATTTGTATGTCGGAACATTTAAAGATGTCCTGGAGGTTCCTAAGCCTCTCCTCATCTTTTTTAATTCTTGTTTCTTCATTCTTTACTGGTTGGATATTTCTTTCTTCCTTCTGGTCCACACCAATGATTTGAGTCCCAGTTTCCTTCCTATCACTATTGGTTCCCTGTGCATTTTCCTTCATTTCACTTAGCACAGCCTTCATTTTTTTCATCTAATTTGTGACCAAATTCAACCAATTCTGGGAGCATCCTGATCACCAGTGCTTTGAACTGTGCATCTGATAGGTTGGCTACCTCTTTGTCACTTAGTTGTATTTGTTCTGGACTATGATCGGTTCTTTCATTTGGGCCATTTTTTTTTTATCTCGTCGCACCTGTTACGTAGCAAGGGGCGGAGCCTTAGGTGTTCACCTGGTGGGGCAACCCACATGGCTGCGTTGTGACTCTGTATGTGGGGAGTGTCTGAGAGGGAACAATGGCACTTGCTCTGTTCTCTGCCAGATTTTAGTCACTTCCCCCACTTCCCACAAGCAAAGTGGGCCCTTCTGCTGCTGCTTCCCAGGCAGGTGGGTTTGTGTACATCCTGGGACCCCGTGGGTCTCTCCGGTGAACTCTCCTGTGAGTCTGGGGATTTCTCCTGGCACCTTTCATTTGCTGTTTTGAGGCTTTATTTCCCCACGCTGGAGCCCTGGGTTGCACAGTCTGTCCAGCTCCTACTTCATTTCCCCCAGTTTATCTGCATGTGAATGTGGGACTGCCCTGTCTGCCAGTGCCACCTTGCTGGGAGCCCTCTCTGCACGGCCACCCGACTCCGCGCCTCCTACCTGTCTGGATAGAATGTTTCTCCTTTAACTCCTTGGTTGTCAGACTTCTGTACACTTTGCTTTTCTGTCAGTTCTGGTTGTTATTTCTGTTGTTGTTTTTAAATTGTTGTCCTTATTTTGGTTGTGCGAGGAGGCACAGTGTGTCTCCCTACGCCTCCATCTGGGCTGGAAGTCTCCAGAGATTGTTAATTACACAGATCTGGGAATGCTAAGTTCTTCTTTTCTTCTGCAACATAGTCTGTAAGTCGCCCACTTTTTGTCTCTGGTTTTATTGTCGTGTATTTTTTAACTGTTCTGTATTCTTTAAAAATCATATATATATATTTTTTCTTTTTGACTTCCTACTAGATTATTCTTTGCATCTTTTTTAGGAATACCTCATTATCACTTAGGTTTGAAAAGTGTTTTTACATTCTTTCATCTTCTTCCACAGCTGGGGGCCAGCTCCTGGCCCACACATAATTGGGAGTCCCTCAGGCCATGAGACAAGCGTAGTACCTCCCTGCTGGTCCCTGGAACAGGTCCCCCATTTCCATTCCCCAGGAGGATCAGGCTGAACTATTTTCCCTTCTTCACCTTCTGTGAAGCCTGCTCTTAAACCTCCAGCTGGTCCGCCCCCGTCAGAAAATCTCTGCATCTCTGTGTTCATAAATAACACAAATCTACCCGAATGCATCAAACTCAGTCCTCTTAGGTAATTGTAGCAAGTTCTGAGATGCCACGGGGTGTCAACACCTCTCCCTCCAGAGAGCACTGCTCTTCGGAGGTCTGCAGCTGGACTCCTAAATACTTTGTATTTTTAAAAGTGCATCGCAAAAAGATTTTACTAAGAAGAACAGCTTGGCCTTTTTCATCTTGCCATTTTGTTAATGATTTAAAAGGGTCATATCGAAGAAGTATGCATCGTGAACGAATTAAATGCAACCGGATTAAATAAATACCTACATATATACAGACAAGTACAATAATTTTAAAAAAAGTAGTGGGAAAGAAAATATTTTTTTCCCTTTCCTGTAGCCACACTATTGAGTGTAAATGAGACACAACATACAAGAAATGGGATGGCAGCTTCTTCCAGTAAATCCCAGGTGTCGAGGGGAGGCTAGCAGCCTCCTATGGGGAGAGCCGCTGGGTCGCTGGCACTCCCATCAGGGCCACGCTCCAGCGGCCGTCCATATAAAACACCAGAAACATCCGGAATGAAACACACGGGGGGAAGTCCTGGCAGGAAGTGAGGGGTCAGGAGTTGAAAAGGCGTGGGATCAATTATGTTGCATGTTGTTCTTCACTGGGGCTGCCTCGGAGGTTTCTCCACGTGCACTGTCCTGGGAAAGGTGGGCCTAGGTCCCTGCCACGTTTCACAGAGTCTGAAAAATGGGGTGAATGTAAAATTTTCAGGAAATAATAAACGGGGTGTATTATTTCACAGTGCTGCTTTACCCTGATGGTGTTAAAATTCTGTTATTTTTTAAAAAATTCATCTTCTCATGGAATGTTCTGGTATTTTATATGATTGATTGCTATCATACTCATATAATTTTCCGTTAGCATATTTCCACAAACATTTATTGCAAAATGTATTTCCTCGTAGACTGCATCCAAGTCTTCAAAATTCCAAAACAGTGTGTTCCGTTCACCTTGTAAGTCATCAGATAATGGCCACTGCCCGGGATAAGTTCTTTTCTTTTTCTCCCGGAGGTAAGATTTTCGTGCAGAAAGACCAAAGGTCTGATCTGAAAAAGCAATCTCCTCCTTCCTACCTTTTCCATGCATTTCCTAAACTTAAAAATGTGTTTAGGTTGCTGGCAGTGTATTATATCCAGAAGGAAACTTGACATTTTTTTTAGAGGTGAAAAAATCTGAAAGTGCAGAAAACTCAAAATAGCACTTACCTTTAAGATAAGTGGAATATATTCAAATGCGAAGCATCGTTACCCTTTTGATTAGTGACTTGCTGCCGATAAAACATGCGGTGCTGCTGAGGGAAAGACTGCCACGTAAAAACAACTGTAGTGACGACCAAACGCCGTGTGAAAATGATAAAGTCGCTTTAAATGTCCTTTAATGCCATTTAACTATTTGAAGAAAAAAAAAAAGCCATGATATTTTCCATAGGAGGTTTTCCAAATCAAATAGGAAGTTTTTTCTTTCTTTTTTTCCTTACTAGCATTGCCCAGAATTTAAATACATTTACTTTAAATCAGTGCATTGGTTTGTCTAAAGAGAGGAGAATAAACTAAATTTTAAGTGCTATTTTGTTACCATAATCTCTTAGGCCATCAACTTAAATAAGTGCACATATAAAATTATTTTCTAATCCGATATGGTCGGAGTTCAAAACATTATGGGTGGACAAAAAAGACCAGTTAGAGTAAAGAGGGGGTGGAGCTGCATTTAGAAACGTGGTTATTTCTATTATTTTATATTCCAGCCTAAGATCTTGTGTGTGGGAACAATTTTCTTTTGAAGCAGCGTCTCAGATTCAATGAGGAGAGGAGGGATTCAGCTGAGGGAAGGGGCATCTGGGGAGATGACATCTAGGCTTCAAACAAAGAAGAACTCAGTTGATCTAAAACCACCTTTAAGAACAAGCGAAGTTTAGGACTGTCAAGAGGGAGAACACAGAGAACTCTGTCGAATGCCTTTCCTGAATTCTCATGATGCTTTTAAAAGTAGTAAGAGCTGCTCTGGCTGGCGTAGCTCAGTGGATTGTGTGCGGGCTGCGAACCAAAGCACGGCAGGTTCGATTCCCAGTCAGGGCACATGCCTGGGTTGCAGACCATGGACCCCAGCAACTGCACATTGATGTTTCTCTCTCTCTCTCTTTCTCCCTCCCTTCCCTCTCTAAAAATAAATAAATAAAATCTTAAAAAAGAAAAACTAAAGCAAAAGTCATTTAAAAAAAAAGTCATAAGACAGGCATCAGATACTTCTGTGGAGCCCAAACCACTGAATTCAAATGCAAGTTTATCTACTTGAATTGTGCATGTAACCAAGTAAAATAAATAAACAGAAAATCGACAAATGAATGCAGTAAAATGTGCTGATTAATTTAAAGACCCTGAGCCAGAAGACCTTGCTTTGTATTGTTCACAGCTCTACTAAGATAAATATTATTTAATGTGAAGCAGCATCAAAATGCATTATTTTTTAAGCATCTTCGGGACCAGGATATCTCTGTAGAAGTGGAGATAAAAAGTTAATCTCAATGTCTTGGGAATAAGTGAAATGACACGTACCGAGTACCTGGCAAAGTATCTGGAAAACATGCCACTCCGCATGGATAGGGGTCATCTCCCTGCCATTCGTAAGATAAACGTACATCGAGTAAAGACGTGTTTGTAGAGCGTGGCCTTATGGACAACTTTACATGGACCCACAAAGCTTCATATTTGGTCTGGGCATTTACAAAGAAGACACTCAATCACAGACACAAGGCACAAATGTTAAGGACACACTAAGTGGCCAAGTAAAGGTTACCTTTGTCACCAACCACCATTACTTATGTTTCATCAGAAAGCCAGCTAGATTTTTCCTCTGCCACTTATGCATGTATTCATTCCACAAATACTCAGTGCCTGTTCTGTGTCATGCACTGCTCTGGTACAGGAAACCAGGACTGCCCCTGGCAGAGCGACAGGCTTAGGTTGCAGTATTCAAGGGAGTCCCCATTGAGTGGAGGACATCTATGCAGAGATTTGAAGGAGGTGCCGACGTGAGCAGCGGTGAACCTGAGGATAATGTTGCAAGCAGAGAAACTGCCAGCCCCTCATCCTAAAGTGGAAGCAGGTGGACACGTTCCTGGGGTGCACAAAGCACAGGGAGACCAGTGGGACTGGAGCTGAATGGGGGATGGAAGAATAAATAGTGGGGATTAAAGACAGACAGAATGCAGGCTGGACCACACCTGCAAACCCCTGTAAGGACGGCATCAGAGGTCAGGCGTAGAGCTGAGATCCGTGTACAGAGGGCCGGCATGTTGCTTAGCGTCTCCAGGGCAATCATGAAGAGAACAGCTTGAGTTCATGCACACCTCACTTCTATATTTCAAATGGGGAGGGCTTCATTTAATCCTTTTTTCTTTGTTTCTTATTCCTGAAGAATTAGACTGGGGGAGTTAGTCTAGCCTCCGCCATACTGAGAGGCACTGTTTCTTCTATTTTGTAAATATGTCTATCCATCTTAAAGACCCCTACACTGCTGAAAATATGGGCTGACCACAGGGCTGGATAGACTCCAGAGAGACAGGACTGACTTGTGAATTCCTTCCTCCTGCCTGATGGATTCCAGCTTGAGATTGTGGACCCCTCTGCCATGGCGTGCACTTTGCCTCCTTTCCTCTCCCATCCGCACGAAGTCCGTTGGAGATGGACCCCTTGGTGTGCTCCTCTGGAACCCATCACACCCGCCCAAACTAGGGTGTGGTTCAGCTGCACAGCGCTTTTCCATGTCCAAACTGTTAATCTGCAAGATCAAGTGTGGCTTGTTTGGAAACAGTTTTCAAAAGAAGAGTTAAAACAGCGCGTGTGTCCTAACGCTACCTCCATGGCGGCTGTTCCAGAGCACAGTTGGGTCACCCTTTTGTCGTCTGGGCTGCTGCAAATCTGATCGAGGGATGTTGTCATGAAGGGGCTGTCATCACTAAAGTGAATGCACCCAGGAAAGAGCTGAGATGTACTTGGATGAGGACACGTGGCACGAAGATGCTGTTTGGTGTAATTTTTCTGGACTTGCCTCTGAGAATTATATTTGACAGAAAAATTAAGTCATTGTTTACTGCAGAATGATCCCAAGAAAAATGAACATTGCTTCTCTCTGCAAATGCAAGTTGATGTAGGAAAGGTTGACGGAATCAATGAATCACTGCCCTAATATATTTTTGCTACTTCAACAGAGATCATTAACCTAATGGATTATATTTTGTAGTGGATGTGGTTTTTTTTTTTTTGAGTTCTGCGTACTAAAATAACATGTGGGACCTTCTCATTTTAATGGTCACTTAACCTTCACTGTGTAAAAGGCTTGAGTGAATTTAAACATTTGTATTAACATCCACACCCATCATCTCAGACACTAAGTAGCTAATGGTGGCAGTTGGCTGTATGATACAAGTAACAAGTGTTAAAATACAGGACAGCAGGCCCCAAATGAAGTTGCTTATGGGAAGCCCTATGTTGCCTACCAAGACTTAACTTATAGTTTCAGTTCTCCCAGAACTGGAGTCTTCAGTCAATCAACCAGGAAGCACCTGGCCAGCACTAGTTAGGGTATCTGCTGATGGACCCCTGCCACCCCTTAAAGGAAAGTAACTTTGCAATTACCAACCCGCTTTGCACTGTTTTGCTGAGTACAAGCTGTTCCTCTCCCTTCTGCCTATAACAGGCTTTACTTTTGTCCAGATCCTCGGTGCTCCTGTCTTCTAGTTGCTTAATTCAAATGCTGTTTGCTCAAACTCTTAACAATTTCAGTATGCCTCTGTTCACCATTTAACGCAACCACGGGCGGCTGGCATGGTGATATTAGAGACTCCTTTATTCAGATCTGAGGGTGTTTTTATTTGTGGAGAAAGTGGAAAACAGAAACTTTGTTTTCAGAGTCCTATCTGGTTTTTCTCATTCATTGTTTATCATTCAGTCCTAGTTATGCCAGCCTTTAGAGGAAGGTTACAATAAAGGGACTTACAGTTATATAAAGACTTATTGTGCTACTTTTGGGAAACAAGTATTCATACTTTTAAAGATTAAGGATAATATTTATTTACACATAAACAAATCATTGATAGTAGCTTTCTTATGTAGTAATACATTATTTTGGAGAAATCTGGTAATTTGTTAATTCAAGAAACATTATTAAACACGTACTCATGCCAGACATTTTCCTGGGTTACAACAAGTAGAAGAAGACCTCTCACCTCCCTGAGTTGACAGATGAATGAATAAAATGTCTAGGTAGATACTGTTCAAGGCAGAGGAAAGCGTGTAGAACAGATGGTAACACCCCCAAAGCACAGGACTTGTTCAGAATAAATCTAGACGGGAGCCTGTGCTGGATTGCACATGGTAAAGGGAGTCGGTGGTGGTGAAGAGTTCAAGGGCATGAAGAGCTCACTTAGGTGCTGGGTGAGGTCAGAGAGCGGAGGTGACTGGAGTCGGGTTTCACAGGCAAACAGCGGTGTCCCTGGGCTACATCTAAGCGGTTGGAGCAGTGTGGTCGCTGATAGAGAGCCTTGCCTGGGATCGTGGGTGCATAAGCAAAGCAGAAGGAAGAAGCTAAGCAGGTGCTCTGGTGAGCCAGCAGGGCTCATGGGAGGTGCTGGCTCCGAATCCAGCTCAGCACCGAGATGCTTTGGGGGGGTCTACTCCAGTCTAGAGGCAGGAGGACAGGGCAGGGTACTGGAGGGTGGGGAGTGCACCAGGCCCCTGACATCCGGCCGTGCTGACCCCCGAGCCAGAGTGGCTGTCAGTGGCCTTCTCTCCGCACTCTGCCAACGGCCGTGCTGAGGGAGCTCACGGAGGGCAGAAGCGGGCACCACCAGCCCAGCCAATAGCCGCATTGAAACCCTTCCCCAGTTCTGCCAAGATGCGCCTTGGGCCAGACCGCCCGCGGATGATGAAGTTCAGTTTAAGTGCACACGTCCACCAGAAACCTGGTGTTTTAGGAACTCTTTGCTAGCCAAAAGTTTTTGGGGTTTGTCCAGAATTTTGATTGTCTGACTAAAAAGGTTATGAATTTTTAACGAATGGTGGGATTTTAAGTAGAGAAAAAATAGGAAAATTGAGCTAAGGAAAGTGAGACATAATGATTTTTCAATTATTTTCTCATTTGTTTTAGTACCCCATTTCAAAGAAAATGGATCCATTCATCAAGAAAAGATGTTTAGTTTTAAATATATTTCCAATCACACAAGACTATATGTTTTCTGAGTATATCATGAACTGTCATAATACCATAGATTTTATTCCATTCTCTAAGTCTCTATCTATCTACCTACCTACCTACCTACCTACCTACCTATCTATGTTTTGCAAAGTTACTCATCCTCCGTTGCTCCCCTGAAGGGGCTCCTCATCCACTCCATCTTTCCTGAGACCAGGGAGAATTCCACGCACCACAATACATTGCTAGTAGGTTTATCATGCCCATGACTTTTGTTTTTCCCATTCCTATAACTAGAGCTGTGCCTGTCCCTTTCCTAACCTAGACTGAGCAACTTTAATAACAGATTACATTTATTGAGGCCTTATCAGATGCATGATTTCATTGTTTCATTAAATCCCTAAAAGACTCCTGTAAGGGAAATACTCTTCTTAGCCCCATTTGTAGATGCAGAAACTGAGACACAAAAAGGACTTTCTCGAGATCAGCGTAGCAATGCTGAATGGGTTTCTTAACCCAAGAAGCCTGACTAAAGAAGGTCTCTTACCCACTAAGCTTTAAATGACAGATTTTATATGAAAGAAAACTTCACCTCTTCATGAGGACACAACAGAGGCTGTATTGTTAGGTGTGAAGCAGTAAAAGAGTGATTCGTTGATGCCGAAATATAACATGTGTTTCCTGCTGTGCTGTCACCATCAGCAGCCTCGTTAACTTGCCGTCTGTAGAAATGACTCTCAAGACTCATTACAAGTTTATGGTAATTTTGTCTTTACTTGCATTTTCTCACTTTTCTTCAAATTAGGTCACAAACATACTTTAAAACAGCCTTGAGGGCCCTGGCTGGCGTAGCTCAGTGGATTAAGCGCGGGCTGCGAACCAGGCATCGCAGGTTCGATTCCCAGTCAGGGCACATGCCTAGGTTGCAGGCCATGTCCCCCAGCAACCGCACATTGATGTTTCTCTCTCTCTCTCTCCCTCTCCCTCCCTCTCTAAAAAAAATAAATAAATAAATAAATAAAATCTTTAAAAAAAAAACCAGCCTTGAAGTAAGAGATACAACTTTCTAAAAAATAATTTCTTGATCAAAATAATATTCTGAACAGGGTGGGCTGGGATGGGAGTAAAAGACAGAAAACTGTACTTGAACAACAATTAAAAGAAAAAAATGTAAAACAATTGCACTTGAAACTGATGGAATTGTATTAATCAGTGTGACACCAATAAATTGAATGCTTTACAAATATACATATATATGTGTACACACACACACACACACACACACACACATATATTCTGGACAGATCTCCATATCCGTCACCCAAGACCTTAAATCTGAGATTTTCCTTTTGATTATGTCTGTGTTGATGAGAAGGAAATTAATATATAGTTATTTTTAATTGCATTACATTTTTAATGTATGTATTGTGTAATATAGCTCTTTTACTGGATTTGTGTGCTTTGTTTCTGAGGAATGAATGAATGCACTCTATTTTATTCATTTGCAGTATTTGCTCCTGGAAGATAGAAGACTCAAAAGTTCGAGATATTTTACAAGACATTTCAAGCAAATATGAATGTTAACACTAACAACTAGGTGAGGTTAAAGACTGGAAACCTGTTTAATCCTGTAGCTGGGCCTCTGCTTTCGTGGAGGAGGGAAACGTTTCTCTGTGAGGAGGAGCTGCGCTCTGAGTAATGGGCCACCTTGGCTGGTGCCCAGGGTCCCACTTTCTGCTTCCATTTTATCTTGACGTTGGGTGAATGCTTTCTTCCCAGCATGAGATTGTGAAAATGTAAGAATTTTTCACAATATTCTTAGCAATTATCTTTAAGAAGCACACATGCAGAAATGGATATTATTAATTCAAAAGTTGTCTCTCTTTGAAAAGTCTGCCCCTGTAGCTGGATTGTGATACAAACAACAAGTTAACAAGGCCTCCATGCCTCTCCTTCTGATCAGAGTAGTTGAAGAAAAATATATATATTCACATGTCTATATATAATACATATTTAATGTACTTATTTATGTGTATTTATTCTTACATGCATATCTTACATAAATTTATACTTTGTGTAATATAAATATAAAATATAGGCACTTTACATAAAATAAATACACAAATATATAAGAGGAATTGCAGAATACCTCTCATTATTAATAATTTTATTGTTAACCTTCCATGTGAGAAAAGATGGAAAGTTACTGATAGTGGGAGTATATTTAAAATATTCTACGCCAAGGGATTTTGTTTTAACCCTCTAGAAAACACTTTGATATTCAAGTCTTCGTTTAGTTATTCTGTTGTTTACTATTTTGGATGTTGCGGATCAGGTCGTTTCCACGCGTAGGTGATGAATGGGAGAGACCGACGGAAATGGAGACAGAGAAGGACCCAGTAGCAAAGGGGCTGTGTCAGGTGTGCGCCGTCTCGGTTCCAGAATCCTGACGCCAAGACATCTCTGTATGTTGACAGTTCTTGCTGAAAAAGACCCACGGGAGGAGGTGTTTCCATAGGAAGAGACGAGTGAATGCGATGTTTTGTCAGAGTGTTGCTTATAGGAAAGAAACGTGTGAGAAATCAGGGAACAGCAGATTCCTAATGTGTCATCGAACGTTCCAATAAGCAATTCAAGATGTGAGGTGATAATTGCAGAGTTTGTATTTCAAGTCACATTTCTACATTCTATGTGGCATTTTAGGTGTGGAATCTATTATGCCTTCAGAACAATTAAAAATGTTCTGTGGCACACTGGTGCGCTCTCATTTCCCAGTGAAACACTTCCACTGTGTCTTCCTGAGAGTTCCGTTCTCTTCCTCGCCATTGTGAACAATGTGTTTCAGTTTGATGTAACGCGCATTCTGTTACATGTCAAACCGGTTTCTCTCGAGTGTGTTCACCACTTCTGCTTCTGCCACCCGAGACTGACTGCCGCTGTCCCGTGAGACACACCCGCCCCATGGACCTGCTTCCTGTTGGGGTGTTCTGTTGTTTTCTGTCATTTACTGGTGTTGGCGTTGCGGATCAAGTCCGAGTGGCAATTCTGAATCACTGCGCCGTACGCTCATTTCTTCCAGACTTCGTGCCCGAGAGAAGACCATGCTTTCTCTCCAGAGTTGGGAATTTTTCCTCAAGCCCATCATGGGTGCTGATCCCATGAAACATGAATCAATCCCACACAGATCTTCTTTGTTTTTTGATTACACTGTATGTTTGTTTTTCTGAGCAGAGTTGGTACAACACGTCCGACCTGATCTAATACCCTGTTCTCGGGAGTGACCGATTACTAACACACACCTGAGTCCCTTACGGCCTGCACAGCTGTGTCCTGGGCATTTGTCCACCTCATTGCTTCCTGATTAGTTTATGGGACTGCTAGTAAATGACATGTTAATGTCTACCTGCTCACTTAGCAACCATGTAGTAAGATGGCAAAGTCATAACTCATAATATTTGCACATTTTTATTGCAAACATGTGGCTTCCTTAATGCTGATCATAGAGACCTTTTATTCGAATGGATGACCCAGAGATTGAGGAATGAGCAAAATAGGCAGGCACTGGTGGAAAAAGAAGGGATTAAATAAAATATGAGAGTGGGCATACCTTTAAATATAGAAAAGAATCAACTTTCCAATGTGTAGATAAATTTGCCATGCCTTGTGAAACTATATACTGGATCCTGAAGCACTTTGGAACCCACACATGTGAATTATTCTGATAACACTAGAATCAAACCGATTTGCCTGTAACAATTGCAACGCAGTCATAGATGCAGTGTTACCACAACATCGTTTTTATTCCTTCTTCTTAGATGATTCATACTGATTGTTAAACTAGTTGCAAAATGTTAACTCCAATGAAGGGCCTTTTTTATTAGTTCGTAAAGCTGCCATAGTTCTCAATTTGCAGTCAACATTGAAAATGTAGAAGCATTTACTTTTCTTTCTGTTTTTTCACAGTCTTTCCGTGAACATCTACTTACCTGCCCTCTAAACTTCCTGTGAATTTTTCCCGGACTGTGTGATCAGGAGCAGGTTGTGTGCACTTTATTTACCTGAGGAATTCTGGACTGCCTCCAGCGTGGTCTCGCTAGTAGATCTTTTCACAGCAGAGCGTGTGTGAGAGAGTGAGCAGGGAAAGATGTATGTGGCCTGGGGACTCAGGACCTCTGGCCCTGAACCAGCATTATTTTGATCCCTGAGCCTCCCTGGAATGTTAGGACATGCGCAGAGGCACATGGCACTTGAGTTGCTGCTGTGATCGGAAATTCGCCACAACTGTGCGAAGAAAGGCTTCTGCTGAGTTAACTGGACGGCTCTGGCTCCCAGGGCAGCAGCTGGGGCAAGTTTCTGAGTCAGGGAACAAGTGTCAGCAGTTCTTCCTGCCAACCACTTGGAAGTGGACATACAGACAATTCAGAAATTTTACATTTAGTATAAATGCCCATGTAAAAATAGTATGATACATAGTATGCATCATATATAACATGCGTGTGTAATAGTGTGATATACATATCATATGTGTATTTATACCCACAAACACACTCACGCTCCATTTCACATAATGCAGTTAGAAAGGAAACATTCCCCAGCTGTGTTTCCAGTGAGTTTAATCAGATGACCCTAAAGCCAGGTGTTCTAGCAGTTCAGTAGGGAGTTTGCATTTAGGAAAATGCCTTATAAACAAACTGTTAAATATAGCTTTTTTCCAAAGGATGCAAGATTCCAAGGAGACATTGATTTGCACATTGCTTAGCAACATCATCATAACATTTCTGAAATTTACAAACTGAGGATGCAAAGGTATAACCCAATAGTTGTTGCCATGTCTCGTTGGGTGGCATCGGGACAGATTTTCTATTACACACGTTGAGTAAATTTTAAAAAATACAGTTCAGGCAACCCATTTGCATGTAGTTTTGTTAAAGGGTATGTCTAAAAATAGTTGTGAGAGTTTCCCACACTCTGGATTTCTTGTCGGATTTGTTGTGACCCCATGGGGAGAGGAGAGACTAAAATCTGGGAAGAAAGAACTAGGACTGAAGTGAGTTTGGTGCGTGTGAGAAGTGATTAGTAGTGATGCTGTGTGTTGCCTGCCTCCTCTGATACTGTGCTTGATCTGGCTGCTATAAACAGAACAAAGAAAATTCATTTCACTACAAGCAAGAGTTATTTGGATCAAGTATAAAAAAGTGTTTCTGGTTCAAAGAGAACTTAGACATGAAAGTGGATTATTGATGAAAGCTGTATTTTCCCATTCACTGAAAACCATTAAATATGCACAGACCATGATTTGGGTCAATAAGTTAAGATATAGATAATGGAGTAAAACCAATGACCAAATTCTAAACGACTGTCTCCTCTTTTACCTGCTTTACACGTCAATGTTTCCTTTCCATTATATTCATAAAAGAATTAACTTTAGGCAAATACACACATAAATATTACGTCTACAGTGACTATTTTAAGAAAATCACAGTGGTTGGTGTTTTTTGTAAACTAGTAGTCTTTGGTGCAGTGGTTCAGATGACATCTCCACACAGCCCACCTGACAGTAACACAGCAAACAATCAGTCTTCTTTCTTGGGAAGTTTGAATGCAAAACACAAAATCACTTGTTTTAGGGGCAGAAGTTGATCCATTCACAGACAATCAGCAGTCACTTGCTGGGGGCACAGTGAAGAATTTGACCTTGTCCAAAAAGAGGTCTGTCCTTTGCAGTTAGCAACTCGGTGTGACTGGTTGAGAATTGAGATGTGAAGGGTAAGAGAACGGGATAAATCACAATGACCCCTCTTTCATGGCTAGAGAACCTGGGAGGTCAGTGATTTCATTTATGAACATGAAGAAACCCGTGTGGAGACAGATGGGAGAAAATAGTCTTCGGTAATGAGGTTTCAGGCATGATAGATTTGAACTGTCCACCAGATATCTGAGTGAGGGTCTTGTGTAGCCTTTGGATACATTCACAGCAAAATGATGCTCAGCAGAAGATGAATAGATACTTCTCCAACAATTAATCTTACCCCATTGTAGCCACACGGAGATTGCTCTCATCTTAATAGTCATTATTTCCAGCTCTTGGGCTGCCATCTACATGGCACCGAATTATGATTGGCAGAGACATAAATGCTGAGAAAATGGAGTGATGGGATTTCTCATTTATAAAGGTAAGGCACACATGCACACACGCCGCATTCTTTGACACGATACTCAACCATGTAGGGTGCGTATCAACAAGCACTTTGGTACCTCAAGAGACTCAGAAATAGAAAGCATGACATTTGTCTGAAAATTACTCACACTGTTTTCATGGAGACAAATTAGACACCAATAGGAGAATCAGATAATGACAAAGAGGTAGCTATGAAATGCTAATATGTATGGCACAGACGTTGCTGTAATAGCATTTTCAAGAAGGGCTTTGTTGAGATTGAGTTAGAATGCTTTCTGTAAGGGAGACAACAGGTAGGTTTGGGAGCTCAGACAAGATTTGGAGAGGTGCAAAGGACGGAGGAAACCTTTCCTTGAGCGGTGCGAAGGATCATGATTTGGACAACCAAGTGGGGAATGTAGTCCTTTCTTCCTCAGAGCCCGAAATCGGAGGAGCAGCATGTCAATGGGTGTGCGAGGGACAGCTCCTTGTTTTTGAGGGGATAACTGAGATTTTAGTGACTTACTGTAAGTCCCGAAGAACTGAAATGGAAGTAATATGGCCATGAATACTGCTGAAGATTCCTAAACGTATTTATGTGATGTACTTCCTTTTAAAATTCTTTTTACAAGCCTACACACACAAACTGAAATTATAATCTGTGGGCAGATAATGGAAGCTCTTGGTTCCTTTTTTACCGAAGATAAATTATCCAGTTTTCTGTAACGTCACAATAGTTTAGCATTGCTTAATCACTCTAAGTTTTAGCCTGTAAAGCACTTCACGTAATATAGTTTTATAATGGCACAAATTAATGTGTAAAAGTCTTTTCCAACAAGTATATAAAATATATGGGGCTACAGGACCATTCAGGAAGAACAGCGGTAATGCAACCATCAAAGACTCATTCCTTTTAATGGCCCGGCTCTCCCCCAGTAACAACTGCTCCCTCTTTGAATTACCTGCTTGTTTTCCTGAGCCATTTGAACTCGTAAACTGTTAAACAAATTTTCTTCTCCGGAAACAAACACTAATTTCTGATTTCTGCACTGAGGCTTCTGGCACTTTCATACCCCCTCTTTGGGGTTGTCGTAAACAATAATCTACGAAGCTGATGACGTTAATGATTTGTTCTCTCTTCTGCTCTTCAGAGCGGTGGCAGCCCGGAGCATCGTCAGCGGAACATGCGGAATTTCTGGATTTGGGGTGCAAGCGTGCTGGAGAGGTAAGTGTAACATTACCTCCCTTCACTCACAGAATCAGAACCCGCAGAAGCTTTCGAGGTTCGGGCCTTGAATCTGTTTCAGTTGCATTTAATAAACATTTATTAAGTTTAGACATTTATTTACTTATTTGTTTGTTTATTATTTATTTTTACTGCTTGAGTCTGGGTCCCTAAAGCTTAGACACACTATTTCCAAAGAGCCTTAAAAAATATTTCCAATAGTGAGATAAGTAAATCTCTGGGTTTTGCATTTTACAGCAAGATGCGGAGAGAAGTGAGGAGAATTTCATGATAGAACAACTATCGTGGATACATATTTGTTTTTTACTTGTTTAACTTTCAGGAAAAATGTCCTTTTCTAGGATCCTAGGTGCAGCCTTTCAAATGATTATTACTGCCACTTTGTTTTCAAAACGAAGTATATTTATTCATGAATTTGCTTCCCTAGTTAACAGGAGAGAAAAAAACTACGCAGTGTGATACTAACTATAATATTGTTTGAATTTTAAATTGTCGGATCTTTTAAAAGTTACTTTCATAGAAAACAAGCACTTAACTAGTGGCTAGGCTAGCAATAGAATGCAATGACAAACAAAACAAATGAGCCCTTTTCTGACTCTACAGAGATGCAGCGGGCTTCGCATAAACCTTTGCTGACATCAGAGCAAATTCAGGGTGCCCGGCAGTTCTCACGGACTCTGTGCCTGGGTACAGGCTGGACCCTTGGGAAGGAAACTCTGACGCAGAGACCGGTAGGTAGGATGTTTATTCCAGAGCAATCATTTCTCACACTGGTCCTAGAAAAGGGCCTGCCACTTAGGAGGTGTCCGTTTAACTTGTGTTAAAGTAGCACGAACATGATAATCTGAGCTGAAAATGTTTCTTTTTCCCCAGTTACTTTTGTATGACACAGAAATGAAGGAGTAAATTAGATAAAAGGAATTATAATTGTGTGAAAAATAGAAAAGTCACACGAATAAACCAGCTATCTCAGTGGCTGGTTACAGATGTGGAGAGGATAATGGCATTCTGACACGTAACCCAGAAATGGAACTGAACGTGAGTGTTAGGTATGTGACTTGGTCAGTAGCTGGATGCGTGCAGGGTAATTCGGCAGGTTAGGGGAGCTTCGGACCGTCGCGGGCGACACATCGTGACAGCCATGGAAAGAGGGAGAAGCTCAAAACGGCCCTCTGAGCCCTGGCCGCAGAGTCTCTGTCCTGGAGCAGTGAGGCCCTCTGAGCCCTGGCCTCGGAGTGTCTGTCCTGAAGCAGTGAGGCCCTCTGAGCCCTGGCCTTGGGGTCTCTGTCCTGGAGCAGTGATTTTGATCGATCCTGGCAGCCTTTCACTTGCTGTTCAGTGGCGTTGATCACTTCTCCCCAGTGTTTGTGGTGATGACAGCTAAGATGGTGTGTTAGTCTCCAAGTCATTTGACCACAGGGTCCTGTTGTATTTAGCAGAGGAATACAGGCATTAGATGGTTGCTGCTGCAAAGATGTTGTTGTTGTTATATTAGTAATTTTTTTGGCTCTGATCGGGTCTTTGGATGGCACATTCCCAAGTTTGAGAGTTTTCTCTTACTTATGACTGCGTCGAAGCAGTCACAGTTATGCTCAGTGGGTGCTCCTGCCCGCCCCCCTCCACCCCAATGTCTCAGACGTGCAAGGGCCTCAGCCAGAGAATTCTGCTCCTGGAATCTGAAACTGTGGTTCTGAAGTTTGAGTCAGGCTGGGCTGGTTCTTTGACTTCCATTAATAACAAGTTGGGAATTACGGTTGTCCCACTGGGGAGGGGCTTTGTAAGACTGTGTGTGTGACAAAGACTTAACATCAAGTTTGCATAAGGAAAAGAAAATAGAATTAAAGTGGAGTGTATTTGCAGAAACGGAGATGTGGGGACAAACTTAGAGTAAGAAAAAAACAAACAGGATTTTCACTGCATTTGCAGTTTGGGCTCTGGGTCCTCAGAAGCTGGGCTCTGCTCCGGGTTCCCCTGAAATATTCAAATGTGTTACTTAGAAAACCAAATAACTCTTTTTCTTTGGCCTCAGAGGTATAATTAGATGATTTATGTAATGGGGATAATATCATGCATAGATAATTGGATGCTCTGTCTTCACACACGTGACAAGTCAATCAACTTTCCACCACTCAGCCCTAAGGAGGAGGAACAACGCCACCTACTGGGAGGTCGGTGGAGAAGCAGAGGGCAGCAACCACTCTCCCAGACCTGCTGACTATGGGAGTCTGGAAGTGGGGTGACGTCAGGGGCACCTTTGTCTTCACTTGTCTCCAGAATTATGTACCAGACATCTGACACATGCCACATTATGCTGAATTTGAAACCAAAAGCAAGGAGCCTTCTGCCTTGGTCCCATGTGGGACTCTGGAGGAGACCCCCTCACGCAGTGACCCTGCCGAACGGTGGGTGGCACCGGGGAGAAAACAGCAGTGCGGAACGCTTACATAGAGGGATGGCGGAATCTTACACACCCCCAATCATGTGAAATGCATCAAGGTTAACGGTGCTGTCGAGTTCAAGAAAGGAATGAGGTCACCTTTGTAAGGGCACAACGATTCTCCGTCCAACTGGGTGTTGCTGGGAAACCACTGGGCAAGAACCGAAGGGCAGTCACGCCCAGACGTCAGGCGAACACGCTGAGAGGGCCTGAGGGGCGGGGCGGAGCTCTCCGAGGTGGGGTGCTCCCCAGAGCTTGCCCGCCCTGTGGTCCCTCCACCAGCTCCTGGGAGCAGGTTTGGGACCAACACCCTCATCACCCTGGAGCTGGAGAAACTTCTCCACTCTGTGAATCTACCTGAGAGAAACTGTTGAAACAGAAAAAATATATATATTTAAACTACAAAGGATTAGATATCATTAGTAGGAAGGTTTAGTGTTTTTTTTTCTTTTGCTTCCTAGCACTGTGGGGGCTTCGAGGAAGGTCAAGTCCATGATAAATACCAGGGGGACTCCGGGTACTACTTCTCTGGCCACCTGCACAGCAGTGGTGAGTAAAGTCCAAAGAGGTCACGCTTGCTACAAGAACAAACACATGCAAAATCACACGGTTTGTTTCTCACTTAGGCAACAGGTCGGCCACGGGGGAGCCCAGGTGTTTCTTCCCTGTGGTCACTCAGGCAGCGCGCACGGGCACAGCTGGCAGGTAGCCTGCCAGGACCCAGGAGAGGGCCTCCCGCTGGCCGCGAAGTGCTCCTGCTCAGAGCGGCCCTCCGGGGCCACGCCCGGTGGTTCAGGACCAGCCACGTTGTGCCCAGTAGTGAGGAGGGGCAGAAGCACGGGTGCGCCCAGAAGGGAGGCCCGGCGTCAGTGACTACTGTGTGATGAGGGCGGCGGGGAGCAGGCAGAGAAGAAGGAATCACGTCTCTGCTCGAGTGCAGGGGCGAGGCGGTGGTGGAAGGGAGGCACGGGTGCAGGGGCTCGATCAGGGCGCCTTTATGCAAAGGCAGGTCTGATCACTGAGTGAAAGGCACTGAGCTTGAGTGTTCTGCTTAACAAGGAAGGGAGTTCCAAGGAAGGCGAGGAAATCTGGAGGGAGAGAAGGGAAGCTTCCTGCTCGTGGGACAGAAGGAGTCTCCACAGAGAAGGCAGCCGGTGTTAACCGCTGGTGCTGCTGTGAACGGATCCTCAGTGGGGCCCAAAACCCTGTACCGGCTGCCATGACCCCAAATGCCTTTCATGAAGGTTGGTGGTTGAAGAAAATCAAAGGGGTGGAGTTAAACCTCTGTGAGGGAAACTGAGGAAAGATGGGAGAGAGAGAGGCTAAGGGAAGTGGAGAATTCAATGGGTGCAAGGACTTGGAGCCACTGTAAGTCCCAGGACTTCTCGCCTAGTGAAGAGGGTGTTGAATCGCCCACAGAGTGTGGGATCGGGCACTCGGGACAATTTCATTTAAAACCCAAAGGCCTGACTAACCTCAGTTAGGATCTGAATAATATATCAATATATTTAATAATAATATATTACCTCTCTGTCTTTGCTAGCTCAGAGTACATGCCTGTTACTGGAGACCCAAGTAGCAGTGAATAAGAGACTGTGTAGAATACATAATAACCAAGAGAAACTGTACACATTTCCTATATTCACAACAAAGGAAGCATGACAATTATGTGGGAGCAAACTTCAAGTGTATTTTACATACTTGTTTTTCCAGACTGCTTCTGCTCCATAACTAAGGTTGCCGCAGCAGAGAGATGCGTAGGGCAGATGCTGGGAACCCAGACGTAAGAAATCAACTTAAATGATTTAACTCGGCCCAATAATAACTGGGACCTGCATTTTTTGTTGTCGTCACAAAGCCTCACATCTGTGATGGCCGTGTGAAAAGAGAAGGCAGATCAGTTTTTTTCCTTGACTCTCTTATGTCATGCACGTTGTTGTCCTCTTGCTAAGTTTATTGTACAGAGTGACTCAATCTTCTCCTATTATTATTTATTAATAATTGTACCATTTTCCATACGAACCACCATAAATGATTTTTCCACTTTCACCTTAATATTTGAATACTCAAACTTATGGCATAGAAAGAATGTAATCGCTCTTGGTAATATATTATTATTGAATATAATGACATATTAGTCAGGAGAAACAGAGAAGGATACAGAATAGTCCATTGACAGGACAAGGCAGGAGCACAGCAAGAGGGGCCCCTCCTGACTCTGAGGGCAGGTGGGGTCCAGCCTTCACTCAGCATGCTGAACATGTTTCGGGAATTTCAGTAACGACCACAGCCTCCCGCACTCCCTATGTTTTATTCATTCTTTGTTTAGTCATCCTTATCATGTGTTATGGCTAGAATAACTTCCTCTTAGATTAAAAATAAATCATTCTTCTTTGATTGAAAGAGTATTAAATCTTTATTTTGTCAGTAGTTTGTGCCTATTAGCATATTTGAAATGAAAGAAAACCGTATGCTCCCTCCTTTGATATTGTAAAAGGTAATTAGATGATTTGCTTAGAAATTACTTTTCAGAATTAACTCTCTTTGTGATTATTATTTTTCCCCATGGCAGGACTTAACTGGTTTAATGCGCTGCCAGCGCCTTTGGCAACAACATAGAAATTCCACAGTGGGATGGACTATGTTTGCCCATAGAACTTGAGAAGTTACAGGGACAGATACATACATTTCTGAAAATTCAATTTTTATGAAAAATCACCCTTTAAAATGACATCCGTTGTCCACACAGTGCTGCTGGGTGTCTGCAGGGAAGTTGGGTCAGGGCAGCTGCTGTGCGCCGGGCCATCGTCCCCTCCCCTGTGGCCCTCCCCTCCTGGGGACTTGTGGGCGTCACTCTCGCCCTTACAGAAATCTCAGTGTTGTGTAGGGCTGCTCTTTCATGCTTGTTGCATTGCTACTGTGACTCACACACCAGGCCTTCTTGACCTGGCCGCCTGTGGTCTCCTGTGTCTCCCCCCAGACACATGAAGTTCCAGGTTCAAAGCTATGAAGGAGAAAGGGGTCCCTCTCTGCTTCCAAGCAGGTGGACTCTGTCCCTGTGGGGTGGAGTGGCCACGCCGATCCGAGCCCTCACCGACCCCAGCCTTGGGAGGTTCGTGCGAGCCCTGGGGCCGTCCTCCGAGGGCCAGTGCCGTGCACATGTCTGGGGGCTCACATGTGTTGTGAGCATGTTGGCTTCCACGGCACAGCGTGGTGAAGGGGAGGGACCAGGGTCCCCCCCCAGAGTGGGCCGCAGCCCTAAAACCACCACCCTCTTCGTGTCCCCCCCCCGGGGTTGGCTGCCAGGTCCCCACGGCTGGTAAAGTCTACGTAGCTTCTTGTCTGCGTTTTCCTTGGGGGCCCATTTCACTCTCTAACTCTTCAGCATAATTCAAAATATATTATGTGAGCACGTAAAAGATTTATGGGTTTGGATGGGAGTCAGAAGTAAATCTTAGTGTTATTTACCTTCTCGCCTTAATACTTATTATTGACTGCCAAGGAAAGGTATGGGCGACATTTGGAGCACGGTTAACTGATTTGGAAGGAGCTTTTCCTTTTTTTTTTTTAATGTAATTCTAAAAGCTTTTAAAAGGATGAGTGGGCTCCACACAGCAGGTGGGGGACGGCAGCTGCTCGGGCAGAACACGGATGAGCGATGAGCGTAGCAGACACCTCCGCATCACACCAGCTTCAGAAACGAAGTCTGTTGGGTCTGTTCTATGACAATGCGTATGAAACTACTGATCACTTTTCTCGCTTCCTGTTTTTCTTTTTCAAGTTCTGGTTATATTTCTTCTGTAGATTCATATTAATATAAGGCTTTTTGAGGTAAAATTGAAAGTTTGAATGTAAAATTTGAAATAATTGTAGTTTGAAATGTTTCAAACTGGGTAGTTCTCATTGGTCATTTTTGACTAGGAAAGTAGTGAACAGGGGACATTGTATTGTAATGGGAAAAACTCGATATTTGAATTTGGACCTGACTTCTAATTGCATTACAACCACTATCACCTTCAAGTAGTTAAAACAGGGGTGAGTTTTAAAGTAGTTTTCAGTGTAAAGTTTGTTTTTGCATTTTGTTTTTTATTATGGTTTCAAGATAATATTTAATTCAATCAAAATCGTGTTACTTACTATAAGGTTTGAGGTTATTAGGAATTTTTTAATAGTTCATTTTTTATTTTATTTCCCCCATTACCACTTATCCCCCCATCACCTCTTCCACCTTCCCCCATCCCTCCTCCCACAATCACCACACTGTCGTCCGTGTCCACGACTCCATTTTTTTTTACCGGATTTCTCCACCCCATCCACCCCCTCCCCCAGAGCTGTCAGCCTGAAAAAGTCAATTTCTGCTTTCCAGCTCAGACATTTATTCATTCATTGAAACGTTTGCAGTTTCTGCTTAGGAGATCCCATGTTGGAGGCAAACAGGAATAAACAGTAGTTAGGCCCTTCAAAGAGCCATTTATGGAGCAAGGATGACAGGAGGTCAAGTCACAGCAACAGCAACAAAGCAAAACTTCGTAAAGAGATAATTGCATCAGAATGTGATCGATGTGTTTTTAGCATTGAGAGCATTTCTGAAAGTCAGGAGTTGAAGTGCATTTAGGGAGGGAACCCTGGACGTATCTTGAGAAACGTCTGTTGTATTCTACAAAAGAAAAGAGATGGGAAGTTTCACAGCACGACATGAGCCAAGACTTGGAGAACAGACAGGGCAGGGTGTATGCAGAGCACAGCTTGGTTTTCAGTCCGGAGCGAGGGAGCAGGTTTGAGAACGGCGGGGAGGGGGGGAAGGATATGAGAGTTACACCAGCATGTTGCAAACACGAAGTCAAGAGATGTCAGGAAGGCCACACACTCAAAGTAAAATTCTTGATGACAAAGCAAGGGAGCCCCTCTGTGCTGAGTGCTGTGAGCCCTGAACAGAGTGGATGCTAAGTTATTAACTGGGTAAATGTTTTACCTCCTTTAATTCTCCAAACATTTAAATAAAGAAGGGGTGACTTTTTTTCATTTTATAAATAAGAAAGCTTATGAGTAAAAAGCGGTTAGCCACTTGGACAAATGCATACAACAATGAAGTTTTAGGACAGCGATTTAAACTCAGCTTTATTATATGGCAGTTTTTATACTTGTTATAATGACACGTTCCTTTGTAGACCAGGAAGAAATTCCAGTTCCGTAGTATTTCAGACCCGAAGCTGTACTAGGACACAAAGCAGAGAGAAATGAGGCATCGACGCCAGTGGCGGGTCTACTGCAGGAGCGGCTGAACGCAGAGGTCAGCCACTGACCTGAGGCTGACCTCTCACCTGGTCATTGCAGCTGCGCTCTGCGGAAGGGACAGTGAGCTCGGTAGGGGCTTTGAACAGTCACAGTTGTTACAACAGATGTTCACACTGCCTTCCTTAAGTGAATTAATTTGTATAGAAATAAAAGTTTGAGTCATTATTCTGAAAAGAGCCCTCTTTTCCTGGGGTGTTCAGGCTTCCCTTAACGAATCTGTTGGAACCTACCTGGTGTAAATCTATTAGTTTATTCTGACTCATGACTTTGCAAAGACAGTAAAGGATAAGTTAAGGCGAATGCAGCCCACATTTAACAAAACTCTATACTGATACCTAAACGGTTAAATACACATAAACACATACATTTATACCATATATATGCCATATATAAAATATACAAATGAGATATTCTCATAAACAAATGTGTAAGCATTTCAATATATACCTCCCCAGAAACCCCTGCCCCCTCTACATGGATGTAGTTTAGTTATATTCAGTTACCAATAACCCGGTACAACATGTACGTAGTTCTGCTGGCATAGCTCAAGCATATTGTATGTCAAATAGCAGCATGCCTGTTTTATGTTAAATAGGCTATACTCAGTGGGTTCTGTGCCTGGGGCAACCTTAGTTCCGAACACTCAACTTACAGGTGAAATGTTGAAATAGAAACCAACATACTCTATCCTGAACCCCCTCCCTCCACCTCATTAAAAAAATAAGCATATTGTATATATTCAAATTCTCAGACTGCAGGTGCCTGCAGGTAACTGAAACCATGGAAAGCAACACCATAGATATGGGAACTAACTTAGCGTAGCGTGTCTCCTAGTGGGCCAGACCAAAATTTGGTCACAAGATAAAAAATATATATGAGGCTGTACTTTAGTTTACTGTAATACTTGAAATTATGAAACCATACTCAGCTGTGAGTCTGATGCCTGTTGAATGTTAAAATGATGCCTACACAATATGCCAGCTGACGTTCATTTCCAGCACTAATCACTGCCTCACATTTTAATAGATGCAGAAAGATATTTGATCTGATGAAGTCACTAAAAATTAGGTCTGTTCTTAAATAGGATGCTATGGCAGTAATTTGGATAAGGGTGATTCTATAAATAGGAACATTAAAATGCCTTTTGTTAATACTAATCTTCTTTTGTATTTGCAAAGTGTGCTTTCTTCAAGAGGCTTAAAGGGCTTTTTAAAATGATCTTTGTACTGCTTCACAGTAACTCTCTGAAAAATGAAAGATCTCCCCTCTCAAAAGTCATTGCAAAATTTTCTCTGTGGGAATAAATGATCTAACATTGAATAAATAGCCCCCCTGAATCTGTTGCTACCTTTGTCTGCCTCAAACTGTGTAGTCAGATCAATGGTCCCATTGAACTTTGCACTGGTCTGCAATCATCTGGTGTATTTGATCAATTTCAGGTGTAACATTTAAAAAGAAAGAGTCGATCGTGTTTAATTTATCATTTCAAGTATCCCCAGCACGTCTTACATGTTCATGAAATACAATGGTTGCTCAATAAATATTTAATACCTGAAATAATATCAGATGGTGGCTATATAAATGCCACATAGAGGGTTGGGAGATTGAAAGAAGTTTTTACTGTGGCATGAGAAACTCCTACAAATGTATCGGTGGGTCAGGAATCCGGGCAGGGCTCCGCAGGGCTCTCTGCTCAGGGTCTCACTGGGCTGCAGTCAAAGCACCGGCCAGGGCTGTGCAGCCACGAGAGTGACTATGTCATTGGGTGCGCAGGTTATGCCCACGTTCAAGGCTAGTCAACTGTGCAAGGCCTGTGTGCCAGGCAGTGAGAATCTTGTGAAACTTCAGTGGCTGTCTTAGAATTCTGCCATCCACCGTGAACAAGTGTGTGTGCACACGCAAGCAATACACACACACACACAGGCCAAGACAAGGGACACCCTCATTTAAATATTGTTACTGTTTCTTCATTGTTCTCTCTTTTTAGGAACAGGGATAGGAAAAGAGGATCCACATTTGTGTGTGTGTGTAGTTCAGTTTGGAAATTGACCTGCTTCCTGGAACAACAGCTAGTGTGTATCCAGTGCTTGCTTTATTGCCAGGCGTTCACCTGCGTTCTTCAGATACATTCGTTCCTTCACTCCTCCAGAAGCTGTGTAAGGGGGTTCCACTGTTGATGCCGTTTTTAGAGTTGAAAAAGAGGCACATGGAGGGTTAGCAACAGGAGAGTGGGAGGAGGAGAGAGGGGGAAAAGGTATGGAGAATAAGTAGCATAGATAGAATAAGTAGTTAGAAAATAGACAGGGGGAGGGCAAGAATAGTATGGGAAATGTAGAAGCTAAAGAACTTATGACACATGAACTAAAGGGGGGGAATGTGGGTGGGAGAGGGTGGGCAGGGTGGAGGGGAATGAAGGGGGGAAATGGGACAACTGTAATAGCATATTCAATAAAATGTATTAAAAATAGAAAAAGAGGCACAAAAAGATTAAATTGTCAGTGTCAAAGCACTGGTAAATGGCAATGTAGAATACTAAGCTTCACATGTATTATACCCTCAGTAAATGTAGCCATTTGATTGCTAATGAGTATTATCAGACAAGACAATGGTATATAAAACCAAAGGACGTGAATACGTGCATTCGCTTCACTCGCCCTGTTGCTGCTGAGCTTAGTGTCTCCCCAGGGGAGGGCAAAACCAGCCTGGGACAGAACTTCGGGTTCAGGGACTTCTGTGCAGTGGTGCTCGTCAGCAATGCCGGATAATGTTTCTCTGTGTATTGACTAAGCAAACCCGTGGGGAGGGGAAGATAAAATCTTAGAATAACCAAAACCACTGACACAGAAGCAAACCGCACTGAGTGAGGGCTCCAGCATCCAGTGTTTGGGAAAGAAGGCCATGGACAAGAAGCATTCAACCTGCGTTTTCAGCGGCATAACCTGACTTGGGGCCCATGGCAAAGAGGCTAATGGAAATCGTGTAGAAGGTGCTTTTCTTCTCTCCAAGCCTGATTTTTGGCTCTTCCAAAGGGGACATGGGCCCTGTCCTCTCCAGCCACAGGATCGTGTCTGCTCCCTATCTCTTGGCACTGTGTCCCCCGACCCCAAGGACAGACTGCCCCTCCCCCCCAACACACTTGCTTTCATCTAGGCAGAGATCACAAAGCCCAGTAAAGGGCTGGGAATCTGGACTCTGCGTCGGGGCAGCTGGAGTGTGTGGAAAAGGCTGTGGAAGGAGAGAGGGAGGCAAACAGGCCTTGTGAACGCTCCAACACCAGGAGCCAACGCTGCACAGAGGAACCCGGAGGGGCACACGTGAGCCACGCCATGTCTTTTTTTAGGTGTCACCGCAGTTCAGGTCAGCCGAGAAACAGAATCCCGTCTCCGAATGAATACTTTAGAGGATCCTTCGTAAAATGCCAAGAAAGGCTTGCACTTGCACGGTAGGGTTGCAGAAAACCAGACTTGGCAATCAAGAAACATCAAGAATTGTTCTTACATGAGGGGGACGGGGCTGGAGTACTAAACTGACCCCGAGAAACTGCGGTTCCCCAGCACTCTTACTAAAATAAGTCAGTTTTCAGAGAAGCAGACCAGCGGGTGTCTGCCACACTATTGTGAATAAGAATGCAACTCTAGACCTGTTCAAATAAGTGAACACGGGACGTGGCCAGCCACGCACTGTTGGTTGTTGTCATTGAAAAACACTGAGACACAAGGAGATCATCAGCCCAAATCTGACATGCACTTGAGCCATAGGACGGGGCTGGCGGGACCACACACACAGTCGTGTCCGTGGCTGATGAACGGGGCACCAAGAAACGTGTTGCAAGGCCCATGTGCTCAGGAAGGAGGCGTGACACAGGACGGCCTCCCCCTGCAGCTCGGTACCCCACAGGACTGCCTCCTCCTGTCCCTGGGAGCGGGGAGCAGGAGATGTTAGCTGGCATCATCGAGAAAAGTTTGCTGTAATCGTCGAACCATTTCCTATAATGGCTTTCTTAGCCCTAGGGCTGGTTTTAAAAGCTTGAATTATGAATATTTTATGCTACATTATTTTCATATTCCACGTGCGTTCCTCATGCAAATTAACTTTCTTATAGCCTCACCATGACCTTTACCTCATGGAAAGAAATTAAATTGTGGGACGAACCTGCTGTGGGAATGTCTCTTTTCAGAAAATGTCTCTTCCACACTGTTCAGGTGTGAGAGGAGCCACTGGCATTTCAAGTCACCAACCCTATTACATGATGAAATAAAAACCTAGGTAATTAGTAAAAAAGAATCACAATGTTAAAGTAGTTTGTTTGCTCAGGACGAGAAGGAAAGGGCACTGTTTAAAATGTTGGCATACAGCAGAAAAAAGTACCTGCGACAATTAGCTCTAATATTATCAGGATTTGATGGTGCTTTTTATACCAAATATGGGCATAGTTGACATTTTCCTTAGCTGCTTGAAACTGGCGTAACATGTGTTGAGAAAAAGAGACTTGATTTTGTAAATAACCAAGTATCCTCAGTCTGGACTTCCAATAACACACTTGCATACTGAGAAACAAGTAAACAAAAATCTTAGATACCTAGAAACAAAAAAGATATTTTTTGCTTGTAGTTACAAATAGTAAACTATTTTTTGTTTTAGCTGAGAGTTCGTTAGGGTAGTTCTCAATCTCCGGTGATTTCTCAGGAAAACAGAACTACAGGTTGTGTGTTTTCTGTTTGAAAAATCTCAGCTGCCTCCCAAAGTTCCTGGGCCCTCAGGAAGCCGTGTGCATGGCAGCGAGGCCTTCTTGCCTGCCGAGGAAGGAAGGCTTGGGACTCCCCCTGCATCATTTATTTTAAATTAACACAGCATCTTACTTTCAAAACTGTGAAATCACATTATAGGGATTTTACTTCCTTTTCGTCAACGTCCCTGATTCGATTTTCATATTCAAGTGTTTTTGCATGGAGTGGTATGCAGGAAATAAAAAAAAAATGGAGGCATTGGTGTTTATTTTTGCACTCAGGAATAGTTTTGTATGTAAGCCAGGTTTAAAGGGAAAATTTATAGGATAATCTCAATAAACTATTAAACTATTATTTAGTTTAGGAAGTTAGAGCCTGAGAGAGAAAATAATCCCATCTGTAAAATCACATGAGACTCAAAGGATTTTTCAGGAATTTTAATTTTAAAAGAAGTAGAAAAAAGAATAATAACATACGAAGTAGTAAATTTGTCAAGTTTCTTGACTTCAGAGCTTGGAAAATAAAAACTATAAACAGAGTCAATAATGGTTTAGTGAAGTCTATAAATCAGTTACAAAGAACATATTAGTATATGTACAAACTTCTTTCCTGTTGGAGGAAGTTTTCATAGGGATTAATTCTCTGGTTTTCCCCCTGCCCCCCACACCACTTTACCCCCCACCCCACCCCCATTCCTATGAAAGGCTACATTTCTTTCTGTGTGATCTGTTTATTTTGGTATGATCTTTAGTGCTCTTTCATTTTGTGTAGCGTAATTAGAGATTTTTAAAAGGGTATGCGCATCAAAAATGTGCTAATTTATAATTGTGGTGTTATATTTGATACATTAATCCTTTTTTTTTTCTTGTTAAAGCCTAGTCTGGACCATCACTTATCCTTTGAGAAGAACTGAGCAAATAACCACTTATATTTTTGCCAGACTCAGCCTTAAAACGTGGAAGACAAGAGTTGACCTCTGTGATCAATTTTAAAGTTTGTTTCTTATCATATTAATTTTAACCAGTGTTAGTCATTCCTGCATTTATTTTATAGATGCATTAAAACCTTGGAAGCTATTAGAGAGTATTAAAAAGAAGCAATGAGGGTTTTTGTAAAATGAAGTAATAAACCAACAGCTCCAATTAAATCTTTTAAAAATGATTCAAGTAAATATCTAAAAATTAAGGTAGCTTGTACTTAAAAAGGAATTTAAGAGATTAACTCATTTACTATGTAATATATATCTTTAGTATAAAAGCCAGACAGAGCTTTCTAAACTTAGTATTTAAATATTGAGTATGAATTGAATTAAATATTCAATTTTACTATAAAACTAATTATTTAAGTATCTCAGTCCTTCCAAAAACCTAGAAGTCTGGAACTGTGTACATTTATATGTGTACCTATGACTGAAATTATGGGTAACAAGTTCAGATACTGTGCCAATGTACATAGCTCATTTTTTCTGCAAAATAAAATCATCTGAAATTTTATTGCTCCAAATATTACCAATGAAATTATAGTGTCTTTAGCATTTTATGAATAAAACAAACTCTAAAACAATTGTTTTTAAAATGTAGGTTGCATTTCTATCAACAACTATGTATATGCATGGGTCTGTTGGCTACACATATTGACAATATCAGCAAAAATAAATTCGAAGGGAATACTCTACTTTCAGATTAAGTTCTGATTTAAGGTTTAATTTCTGGCAACATCAACAAGATGACTTTGAGAGGCTGGTGTACTCGATATACTCACCTGCTGCTGTGTTTCAGGAGAACAGAATCCTGGTACTGAGTAGACACTGATACATTATTTTGCTGTGATAATTATGGGACTCTCCCTTTAGAGATACATTTTCTGACTTGGGTGTTTAAGAAAACGGTGGCCCAATTTAAGTTATGCCTGAGTTTCTGAAAGCTTCAGAGATTCTGTGTGAAAAATGAGAATGTGAAGATTCAATGACATATTTTCCTCTTTTAGGCAGATTCTGATAGTTGCTGGAATGAACACAATCAATAATATTTTCAGTGTTCAGGGATTAAAAATGCTTTTGTTCACATGATTTTTAAAACAGTGTTTAGTTATTTTATTGATTTTATTTGTCTCCAGTCACTTTTTACATGTTGTTTGTAACACTAATTTTCTAATCAACATCTTCTGTAAAGTATAAATATTATCTTTTTATAATACCAATGACATTTGCCTAAGGATTTTTCTTAATAAGGGAGAAACAGTGTAGTGTGGTAGAGAAATTACACTTATTTAGTCGACTGAAGAATAATTAGGATTATTATTTATCTCTTAAAAATGAAACTGTTGATATATATCTATGTGTGGGCAAAACATCCTGAAAACTTCTGTTACTTAAAGTTCTTTGCAAACTCTTCACTTGGACAAGAAAACAAACAAAAAATAGAAAAGAAGGAAGTATGTCCTAAATTGGCTAGCAAAAAATAAATTAATAGACTCAATCGCAAAGTTCTTGTTTTCTTCATGATTATGGGATCTTTTCAGAGAATGTATTCATTATATTTCACAACAGATAGTCTCAAGAATAATACAGGTAAATTTTTTTGTCTATATATTGATCTTTCAGTGAATGTACTTCATAATTTAAGGTACCATATATATTACTTTTTGGTTATATTTATTCATCAGGGTCTGTTAGCATCTACTTTTCGGTTTACGAAGGGAATGGAGTCTATTGCAAGGTGTTACAGAGCAAATTGGCCAGTGCAGTTTGTATTGTTAGAAGAAAAGCTTTGATCGACCCTCCTAAAATCCTTTTACACGATGTATTTCACTTTAAATGATGGACCCATTTGTTAACACACGCCATGTCTTAGAAGCAGATATACAAGCTTGTGGCCCCAATGAGCAAAGTTAGCATCCCTTACAGCCAAATGGCGACATCAGACTTTACATCCTGGAACTCGTTGTAGGTGAATGAACGGGACCGTCTTCTCAGATTGCTCGGTCTAGGAGGCCTTCCTTCTATCAAGTCTGCGTAGATGTCAGATTTCAGGAAGCGTTTGTAACTGTCTTGTTCCATGAGCTGATACACTCTGCTCTGTGCAGCATCGAAACTGTGGAGGGTGGGTTGTGTGATGCTCTGGGTAATGAGTTCTTTGGTGTGAAAATCAAGGTTAACCTGGAAAATTTCAAAAAAAAAAATGCAATTATGGTCAGTCTACTGAAGTAAACACCATTGAGAAACGGTACAAGATTATTCAGCATTGGAGTGGGCACCTAGCGTGATCCCCTGTCATGGGTCTGGGGGTCAGATGAGCGACTCTGGGCCGGTATTCCATGCGGCTCTTGTCTCCCTCTGCTGCCAGCCCATCTCACTCTGCTAGTGTAGAGCAATGGGCTGCTGTGACCCCAAGTGTCTTAGACATCACCGGGCTCAACTCCTTTTCAGTCACGCACAAAATAATGTTCAGTGACGGCAAACAGTGAGTGGGGGGCCAATTTGGGATTTAAGGGTGGGGATGTTATTGTATCCCAGCACTTTTGTCATTATGTTACACTTTTCTGTGAGCAAATTTGTGCTGAAAGGAATATATTTTAAAGATGTAAGATCCTCTAATGCTTTTTATCCAAACACCGCTGATATATCTGGCTTTGATGGCAGAGCCTTTCAGGTATGTGTGTGTGGGGGGGTGTCTTTCTTTTCCCCTCCTGGGTAACCCCATGCAACTAGCTGACTTGTTCTTTGGTCTGAGTGTAAGGTAGGCATTGGGAATAACAGAATAACACACTGAATGGCAGGACAGAATAAAACGCACTGAAGCAAGAACTATTATCGTTTTGTTTGGACCGATATCCACACAGACAATGTTACCTCGTGGACAACACTAATATGGAGGCAAGCAGAACTCTTAACAGGCTAGATTCCCAGGTTGCCACTCCAGTGCAGAAACACTGTTTGTTGAACGCATAATAAAAATACAGAAACTCTGTTGAGTTCCCATTTGAGGGCAGGGAACGTTTGCTTGTTTTATAGGCACTTCAGTGATTGTATCACTCAATTACCTCACACTGAGGCTGCAGTCAAAGACAGTCACATTTGTGTTTCTACTTGAACCGTTGCCAGATTATGTTTCCCACAGGTCTCTATTTGCATCTTTTTAGCCTCTCTTAAGGAATAAGCATGTCAGGGCAAACGAAACTTTGTCTGGGCAGATGAACTAACGGTAAAGGGGTGTGTGAGGCACGCTTCCTGAGGTCTCTTCCCTTCGGCGCTTACCAAGATCTCCAGCTTCTATGACAGTTTGCTCTGCTGGGGCAGCTGATGTGGATAAGGGACTGACTCTAAATGTTGCAAGCGATTCACTCTTAATCTAGAACAAAAGTAACCCCGAGGAGTGACTTCATTATGCCTTTTCTCCTCGGCCAGATCTCAGGCCACATTCTGCTTGCATGCACAAATCTGTAAATGCCCAGTCTGCTTCAACAGAACCCTAGCCTTCCTGGTGGGCGGATGGAGGTACCCATTTGAGGCAGGTGGGGTCTTTCAAACACCCTTCAAATACTCATACACTTCCCCAGTCATCTATACCTCTTGTGGAGCATCGGTCTGGATAAATTTCTCATATATTGCTTGTGCTTTAAAGAGAATTTGTTGAGGGTCTTTGCTTTTCTTGAAGTCTTCGCAGGCCTTCCAAAACTCAATGTTTTCCTCACTGAATTCGGTTTTAAGGAACCTGGTAAAAGTCTCCAGCCCATCTACCAAGAAAAGCAGTGACATAGGTTAACTGTTACACATCAGTGCCGAGAAAATGTACCACCTGTTACTAAGGTCTAGCTGGACACAGTGACAGAGCAGCTCTGTCTTCCCTCTAAGGCAGAGCAGCCATCCGCACCTACAGCAGTGTCCCCGAGGGTCCTCATGGAAATCAGCTGTAATCTTCTCAGCTGTTGAAATGAGGCTGGTATCATTCTCAGACCTGAGTAAGAGTGACGCCTACTCTGGGCCTTGCTCTGGGTATCCTTCAGCCATGCTTCTCCCTGGGTTTGTGTGTGTGTGGGGGTGGGGGTGGGGGTGGGGAGCTATTCTATAAAGCCAAGAAGCCATTCTGCCAGAACTACCCCTGCTTCTAGACTATACTCTGGTACTCGGGACTCTGGATCTCCCTGTCTACAACCCCATTTCTAGGTTTTGTCCACTCATCTCCTTTTTACATATAGTCACTTCTTATGTCCACTGTCCTTGAGAATGCTATCCCGTGGTCAGTGATTGTTTGTGATATGAACAGTTCAACAGAGAATTAAGCAAGAAGAATAAATCTCTTCTGGTAGACGCAGGGCCATGACTAGGGGGGTTTGCATTTATAACACATTGAGAGGTTTCGAGGGCTAAGTGCTGTTTATACTCCTGACTGTGTTTAGTATTTGCCACGATGCCTGGAACATGCCCTCCTATATTCATTTTCATAGACCAGGAAACTGAGTTTCTGATAAGTTCGGTTGCTCCTGGTATCACTTTTGAAACAAGCAAAGGCATTTTAGAAATGTGTCGTGCCCTGGAAGCAGCCCTTGCTGTGGCAGGCATGGCCACAGATCCCCAGAGCTGTGCATGCCCCATCCCACAGAACCAGGGGACCTGCAACCTTCCCCGGGAGAAGGGGCTTTGCTGCAGTGATTACGGCGGAGGAGCTTGAGAGGGAGGGTACTTCCGTCCAGTGGAACCAGTCCAGTCCCGTGAGTGTTTAACAGAGGAAGAGAGAGTCAGCAGTGTGGGTCGGAGAGGCGCCACGTGGGGGCTGTTGCTGCCCTTGGAGGCTGAAGGAGATGGTGATGAGCCAGAGAATGTGGTGGATTCTAGAAGATGGGAATGGCCCTCAGTATAGAGCCAGCAACAGAATGGAGATCTTGGCCCAAACCTTCAAAAAGCTGAATTCTGCCCCAAACCCAAGTGACTCTGACAGGAATCCTCCCCTAGACCCTTCAGAAAGGAAAACAGCCTGCTGACACCTTGTTCTGTTTCCTGCCCCCTGCTCCCCACCCGTGAGGTCCGTCCTGCCCTTCCGACCTGCAGAATGATGAGACAATAAATCTGTGTCATTTTGAGTCACTGAAGTTGTTATAAATTATGAAAGCAGGCACAGAAAACAGATACAACCCTCAAATTGTGCTTTACATACCACCATTTACTTCCCCTGTGCATAGAACTTGTCCTCTTTGTCATGAAGACCCCCCCTGCTTTGTTTTAAATATTGTGAGCAATCTTTTGAATACATCACAGATCCAGGAACCTGGTTAGGAAACCAGGAGTCAGAAAGGCCATGACCGTCTAGGCAGTTCCCTAACATCAGATACGGGACAGCTCCAGCTGTGGCTGTGATGCCAGTCACGTGGGCCCTTCTGCCCTCAGCTCCCTCCGTTGGCATTTTGCCTGGACAGACAGGAGATGCTGCCGTTTCTTTTCCCCAGTAAATGGGCCGGGGGCACCAGCTGTTGGTGCTTCCGTGCTAGTGAAGAAACAGGCGCGACAAACCAGCGAGAGGCCCAGCGAGAGGCGCAACGAGAGTGCGAGAAGGCACCACGTGCGTCTGGCTTGCAACATAGAGCTTGTCACCATCAGTCACTGGGTGTCGGGGCGACAGTCCAGGTAGAACCCGACTGTCTGAAGGAGGCCCCGATTGCTGAGCGGCTTCTGAACGAGCCCCCACGCGCTCTTCTCTGGGAAGCAGCCTCGGGATCAGTGTGACTGATACTTAACCGTGTTTTTCTTCCTTCTCCAGCTCAGCATTTTGTTTTCAAAGTTAACGTTTCAGACTGAGTCAGGTGCTTTTTCTCCAGAGGCCCCAGGGAAATAGGAACGGACGATGTTTCTTTGAAGAGTTTTGACAGAGAGGATTTCCCCTAAGTACCTAAGCATGTGCGCACTTCAGAGTAAAAAGCTAATGATCTCTTTCTGGCATTCATATCTGTAAACCGAAGTCGCTGCCAGAATGCACCAGAGGAAGTCAGGTGGGCGGGACTTGCCAGGGTCTCTTCTCACAGCAGTCGTCACGGGGTTCTTCGTTTTGGGGTGTTCCTGTTTGATGTTGTTCCCCACGATTCCTAGCACCCTCAGTATTTCAGTACCTGGACTTGAACAAAAGCAGGCTGAGTCCCTTATCACTGAGATCATGTTCCTTGAGTGGTTGAAACCTCTACGGCAACACGTTTCCGGACCCAGCGGGCCTGGACTCCGAGGCTGGCTGCTAACAGCTTCAGAACTTCTTCCTTTTCTATTTATGTGACTGGCAAGGTGGCTTCGTTGCCTAATCTCTGGTTTTATTGTTGCCTTTTTATTTATTTTCTTCCTTCTTCTTCTATAATGATTCAGAAGGAGACCAGAGACTGTGGTGAAACAAGCCTTCACCCCCTGATTTGACACTGAAGGCATGTGAGAACTGGGGATCACGTGTGGGTCTGAAAAATCCAAACCTCCACATCAACAGTGATCTGCAGACCAGCTGGCCTAAATCACTCTGTAGTCAGGCCCCAGCCTGCACCAGAACTTACCAAAAAGAAAAAAAATCCCTGAGAAGTTTCCTCTGGGTAAATTTTCAGTGTAATGAAAAACCACTGCTTAACGAAACACTCATACTTCCTTACTCTCAAATTTCTAAGCTGTGTCCTTTTCCTTCCCAATAAACATCCACTTTATAATGGCTTACATTCGTTAAAAAAAAACTATAACTCTCAGTGTGGCCCCAATAATTATGTTCAGAACTGATAGCTGCTTTGCATTTTTTTTAATGGAAACCTGAAATTTCATATTTGCTTGGTGGCCGCTGCAATGTGGATTTCTGGAAAGAAGTCCTCGGCTAGGTATCAGTAAGCCATAGGAAGCAAGGCAACAACACGATGGGGAGAGTGTTTCCGGGGAACCCTGATTAAAAGAATGAGAACCGGTCACGTGGAAGTGTGCACGCTGCCGAGATCCGAGTATGGGGGAGGGTGTCATTGTTCTTTGTCTAGGGTGTGGGGCACAGTAAAGGCACTTTTGTTTTGTTCCTACTTGTTCCTCTGTTACTGTTTAAAGGGAAAGGGAAGCAAAATTGGCAAAATGAAATGCCTGCTCTCTTACACTGGGGGGACAGAAACAGGGTTACTTACATCCCAGTGAAGAAAAAAAAACTTTCACATTTTAATTTCTTCTCTCCCTATGTCATGTATCAGCACCGACTGGTCAGTTTTTAAACACCAAGTTGTTCCTAAAGTGAGTTTACTAATAATTATCACAATTTTAGAAGGATATGACCATTGTTTTTCTTATTCATAAATCTCAGTTTTAATTAAATTCTTTGTACTGATACCTAAAATGGATCATCCACATGCAAGGCAACTGAAATTGGCCCTTATTTATTAAAAATAGCTTCTTTCATCTATCTTTTAAAAATTTATAAAATACGTAGTATGAACCTGAGGACTGTATTATATACTGAAAATGCAATATTCATTATAACAGTTAGAAATTTGGACAGTTTGCAAAGTCTTGGTACATTACGCCATGCTTGTGATGGGTGCAGTGCCGTTTAATTTCCATGCCAGCCCTGTGGAGTGGGTCGCATTATCCCCATTATACACATGGAAAAACTGAGGTTCAGAGAGTTAAGTTGCTTGAAATTCTACAGCTAGTAAAAGACAGCCCTGGGATTTGAACCCAGGTTATTTTGTATAAAATTATAGAACCTTTACTGATGGACTACTGTAAAGCAATGGAGTCCCGACTGTGGAGGGATGTGGAGGTGGTTAGACAAGGCAGGCATGTACATACCAAGGACTGACGAAGGGCTGTCACAGGGGTGACACTGTGTTTGGAGCCGCAGAGAAAGATCAACATTCATGGAATGCAGATGGAACAACAATCAGAAAACAACATCAATGCTACTTAAAATATAGTCCCTTGCAAATCCTCCAAGCACGAGCGTGGACTGTGTGCTGGCCAGTGTGCCTGGAATACCGTGCAAAGCCATTTGCCACCATGGTTAGCCTTGAATTTGATCGATACAGACATTCAAAAGGAACTCACAGCACCAGTATTAGAAAAAGGGCCAGGTGCTAAGAGTGTCACTTTGAGTGATGGGCTCAAAGTGAATGGACTCTGTTGGCATCATACGACCGCAATGGAGAAGAATAAATACTGACTCGAGAAAGCAACTAACGATGAAGAAGGAAGGAGTTCATTTGTTTGAAAGTCGAAGTAAATTGCTTTTTTAAAAGTGACACGCCGTGTTGTGCAAGATAATCCGAGCGCATTAGCTACTTCCTGTTTCTCTTCCTCTCTTTGGGCAGCTGCGTTAAGTCGAGTCACAGCGGAGCCATCTGTCACCCGGAGGCTGTCACTTACCGAGCAGGCCTTCGGATGGCAGCGGTGGTAAATGCAGCTGCCACAGCCTCCTGTTAGAACCCAAGATCAGAATGAAGTGCTTGGAACTGTATGTTTCAAAGTGCAAACTCCGGCACCTGCTGGAGTAGTTTTCTGATGCCGAGAAACCAAATGAAACGAAAGTGGTGTGACTCTGAGGTTGGGAGCCCATGTACGGGTCATGCCCTCAGGTCTAGGCCGAGTCATTTCCCCTCGCATGCTGGGCTTCGTAGCTCTGAGCCTGCTGCAGAACGTTGTGGTTACTTCTGCAATAACAATTTGTATGTGCGAGTCATTTATAATTTAACGTGGACTTTACCTACTTTTATCATTTAGATGATTAAAGACTTGGGTGTTTGTGATGGGTTAGCTCGATTCAGAAATTTATTTTTTCAGAACACTAGAATCCCCTATCTTGTAGAAAATTGGTAGCTGGAAATCGGGAAGAGGAACTTGAAAAGCCACTAGGTGAAATGTGTAAGGAGAAGTACTCATTTCCTTCCTCAAAACAGAGGTACGCGTTTCCTCGTAGCCTTTCCTCAGTGTCCTTTCCACAGTCTAATTGTGCTTTTAAATCAAGGGGATGAAAGGACGCATACATATTTCACTTCTGCCTTACCTATGGTACATTATTCTCAAAATTAAGCTTAGTAGAGCCGTAATTCAGGCTGCAAAGAGTCCAAGCAAACAGTCATTAATGAAATCGTTAAGATACTGGAATTCTTCGCCACGCGTGGGGAAAAGAGCATGCGGGATGGTGAGCAGTCGAGTCCTGGTTGGAGGATGCTGTGTTGATGGGGACCCATTCACAGGACATTCTCTTTCCTGTCGGCTAGGAAGTGTGTGAGATGGTTAGAGGATTTCCATCCACAATCAAACCCTCTTTCATATTCTAAGTGCGGGCCTCCCAGACCCTGCAGAGCTTCTGATCAAGCTTCCGGCAATTGAGTCAGTTCAAACCCCAGCCAGGTTTCTTCTCACAAACATTGTTTCACCTCTAATTTTCATCAATAAAAGGCGCCGTCATCTTCCTCTTATTATAGAAAAAAACCTGGGGATCTTTGCCTCATCCTTTCTTTTTTCATCTTTTATTTCTTCCTCGCCTTACTTTACAACATACACGCACATACAGTCACCAAGTTCATTTTCTTTCCAAAACAGCCCTGACCTTGAGGTTAGCTTTCATGTTTCTAACAGCCCTGTAGGTCGTCCACATGACACACACAGAATTCTACCTCTCCACCCGTAAGGCAGCTTCCTAACAAACTCTTCCAAAGTTTGTGCCAACTTGATCTTCAACCTGTTTGTCTACTCTCCGCCTCGGGGAAAGTGAACTGCTTGCTTTTCAAGTTGTACAAAAATCTCGTATTTCTCAAATCCTTTTCATATCCTTTCCTCTGCTCAACAATTACCTTTTCTTCTGCCTGTTGGAGTCTCGCACACATCTCTCTATATAATCTCTTTCAGTGGTTTTCTAAAGCCCACATCACACGTCGCAAGTTCCTTAGGGTTTTTCATGGATTTAGCCAGTTGTTTTCCAAATTATATACATTCAGCAGCAGTATTTTACTTTCAGAGATGTTTCACCCAGAACCATATACATATACATGCACAACACACACACGTATGTATGAGTATAACGTATGTAAATAATTTTACCGGAAATAACTGACTTAACTCTGCAATGATGGCATTGACTTTCAGAGTCAGTGAGAAGACTGAAAACTACATTTGAAACCGACTATGAAAGGCAGATACAGTCTGATGTTAGTTTTTTATTTATTCATGCTCTTTGTCTTTACTAAACAACATTTAGAAATTATTAATTCTATATGTCGCTAAATTACAGATTTTTATGATTCATTTTGCAATTATAGACCTATATGCCAATAAATAGGGATGGCAGAAAAAAATTATTCCACTATCTTCATAGAAACAAATGGGGAACAGCAGTTAAATTTTTGAGGAGTTCCAATAACTTACTGAGGAATATGTTTGAGATTATTCTTTAACAACTCATTTTAGAACAGATTTAGATTTATAGAGAAGTTATGAGATAGTCCAGTTGACATAGACCCCACATTAGTGAAAATAAAAAAAAAGAGCTGCATGGATTTTTTTTTTTTTTTTTTTTTTGGTTTCACAGCAAAACCGTCTCCTCTCTGTCAGTGTCACGGATATATTGTCCCCTACCTTAAGCCACCTCTTTTCAATTTTTTTTTTTGCAGCAAGGAATCACTTTGTGATTCCCTAAATCCAGTTCCCTAAATCCATTGTGTTGGTGTTGGTTAGTTCCCCTTGCCCACGTGGGCCGTCTGCTTGGACTTTCTCTTTTTCTCCTTGACCAGATGGTGAATTTTGATGAATCCCCTAAAGTCTAGAGCAAGAACTGTCTCTTCTGTGGTTCCCCTTCTAAGGATGCAAATAATCAGTCTCTAGAGGTTTTAACAGCCATTTTGTCAAACTGAATACTCAAATTCTATTTTGTTTATCATTTCATGTCCCATTGGACTAAATTTAATACAACTTCGATTTACTTTTTATAGATACGACATACAGAATTTGAGAATTACTGAATCAAAGGGAAATTCTATGAAATTTGATAGAGCAAGGTCTTTCTAGAAGTGTGCCTATAGGTGTGTGTGGACATACACAAATATAAGATCTTTTTTTGTTTTTTTTCCCCCTTTGGCCTAGAGTCAAGTCAGTAGAAATAAGCTGAATTTAACCATCGCCACCAAGAGACTATTTTAGCTGATTATTTTAAGGTTGACAATTTAATGTTACAACAAGCTTTGCAGTTGAAATAATTGGAGTTTTGAGGACTCACTAAAAGCATACCAGTCCATAATTTTGGGTGAATTCAATATAATTTAATTAGCGCTTCGATCACAAGTGCTGATAGTAGCGTCCAAGTGGGTCAGTGCTGATTTCATGTTATTTGTGTTGCCTCCCTCTTGATTCAGAGTGCTGCTTTTTCCCGGCTCTTTAGTATTTTCACCCATGAAAAAGAACAGATTTATTTATTTTTTTCTGTTTGGTTTTGACCACTTACAAAGTAGAGTGATTGCAGACTGCCAGGAGAGGGTTTTCTATAGGGCTAAGTACCATTGCTAACCTTTCTTCTTTCTGAATGGGCTATGAGAGTATAATGAAATTATTATGCACCCATTTATTAAGTTAAGGGAATACATCCAGCTTATGTATTTATTACAACTGAAATTTAACCCTGTCCATGATGTTTATCCAGTGTGGAGTGGACTGGGGCACAGAAAGCAGTAATTAATATTAATCATTGCTATTTGTCCTAAGAGCAGTAAATATTTATATTTGTGCAGTGTCAAGCTGTCATTGGTCATTGATATTTTATCGGCAATCTCATTAATCTTGACAGAAATCTGTTTCCATTGGAGCTAAAGACCTGGTTGTCTCCCTCTACCAGAGAGAAAGCTGAAGGTCAGAGTGATTAGGAAGCTTAATGAGATTACACATGATTATGTTGCAGGAGAGAACTGGAACTCAAAGCTCAAAGGGACCCTGGACTATTCCTCACGGCAAAGTTGGTTGTGTTAGTTGAGCACTTAATATTTCTTAATATTTACCAGGTGACATGCTGGGTTAGGTGATTCACAGCTAAAAAGATATCTCCTTATAATAAACAGTCAAGCTACAGATTACTGAATTCCGCTGCACTTTCCCCCCTTATTAGAGGGTGGGATGTACTGAAATACTGGAAATAATTGGAAAAAATGTTAATACAGTGAATCTGGTGGGCATGACCTATGGAAGTAAGTTTTATGCAGGCTGCTGTGATTAGCTTTACCTGATAAATTTAGTGGTGGCAGAACTGGTGAGGATGGGCCCGGTTTGACATATATTTGGCGAGAATTTTGACTCTAGTTCAGAAATGGTTGGATGTAGGGAGTGAAGGAAAGTGAGTAATTGAGGAAAACTGTTTACCTTACTCTTCTCCAAAGGGAGTAATAGAGTATTAAGTAACAGGGATATAAGGAGGAAAGAGTAACAAGCTATATTTTCTCAGCGTGAATGCCCCTTCTTACTACGACCCTTCATCTTCATTGATTATATCCTTGCCTAAATTTAAGTCTTGGTTTCTCTATACATTTTTCTTTCTCTGAGTCAATATTACTATTTGGAGACTGAATCTGTTTTCAATGGAAGAGGGAAATTTTTCTGGAATAGACTGCAGAAATAGGATTTTTAGGTCACTAAATTCAAGGGAGCTTGAACCTGCCACCAAGGCCTCACACGGGGATAGACAGTTGGGGAGGAGAAGAAACAGAAAATGAAAACAGGCAAGGAAAGGCGGGGTTTCACCAAATGGAACGCAGTCATTGAAGCTGAATTACGGCCCTCCCAGCTGCCCCCCTAAATAAGAACTCCTTCTTCCAGTTGACACCCTAGGGTGCGAACCCCACCCCCAATGCTGTGAACAGTCTTAGAGCAGCCTGGTTAGCTTCACCTGGGGAATTGCAGGGTAGGGTTCTGGTTTCAAAGGGTGAGAGGTAAGGGCAGGAAACGTTTGAGATACCATTGAAGGCTGTGGGCCCCAGGAAGTGTGTGGACACTTGGCAATGATAAAGCGTGGTGGCGTCTCAGGCAGACTCTGCCTCGGTCAGTGTAGCGAACTGGGAACCCTGTGGTTGCCCCGCCCCATTGCTGCTCAGTAGTTCAGTGTAGCTCAGGTGGTTCTGCTCCCTGGAAGACCTCTGGGACTGAGTGAAGACCCAGGGAGCTCACTCACCTGCTACGGTCTGTGAACCGGCCCTAAAGCCCGTCCTCCGGCTGCCCCTGTGCTGTGTCACAGTGTGAGACGGGCAAGCGGGGGCTCGGCATTAGTCCCAACCTCCCATCTCCTGCCAAGCTCCACCTTAACTTACCCACCTGATTCTTCACTTTTGCAGATAATAGATGTGAAGAGTAAAGCATTTATAAAATTAAAAGAAACTATTTTCATTAGGGTTTCCTGAATGCCCATTAAAAGAATTAGTTTGAAGTTTATCCCCTAAATAATAAAAATAACACAGATATATCTGGAATTTCATAAAACCAAGGGTCTCATTCAAAAGTCAAAAATATTAAAAATTTGAAACTATTAACCACAGCATAAAGAAATACTATTTTACCACAATAAGTAATTCATAATAAAATAAAACTAATTAAAAAATATTTTCCATTAGCGGACTCTTATATTATTGAGTTATTTCTATTGATCTGAAAGTCAGATTTCTGTGAATTACCAATCAGACTCAGTCTTTATCACAGCCACTTTTTATAATTTTCCATTAAGGAATAAGTATTTGGGGAAAATGCCACTAACCTGGATGGGAGAGCAGTTTTTCGAATGATTCAGCCCACCTCACGGCTTCCTCGGGGCAGACCCTGTGCGAGACACAACAGGTTTGTGACGGAGCGTGCAGAGAGCCTGTCTCAGCCTCGGCCCTAACGTGAGCAGTGAGTGCTCTCTCTTCTGTCCGTTTCTCTGGGTTCCCTTTTGACTATGACATAATGAAAGTTGCGTTCACACTGGAAACGTCGAAACCATTGGTCAACCTTCTTTTTAGTTCTGCCTGTGATTATTTTCCAAGGGAAAAATTCATCATATATTAGGTTAAAAACCAAGAAAAAATTAGGTCAATTACCTTTCTTCATTCGGCAAATAGAAGAATCTAAACTGACAGTGTCTTTCGGTCAATTTTTTTTAACTGCAATTTCCTTGAAACTCTTACCACAATGTGCAGCATTTTTTTAATAGATACAGGAAGTTTGACTGGTGAGGTTTTAAAGGGATAAGAAATATAAAACATTTTAAATACAACAGATATTTTGATATGTTGATAGTTTAGGGAATTGAATATATTTGTCTTGAATCTTTTATGGGTCCTATTTCCTATTTAGAAGATTTTATATTATACAAGCATATAAGGGCGATTCCATTTTCTGTTTGAATTAAAGAAATGGCTGAAAATGACAAAATAGCTTCTTTCGTGCTTTACTTGCTATTATGTCTAGAACATTCTTTCAAATTGCCGAGGGAGGATAAGACTAACTCTTCTCAATTACAATATTATATTGTGAAAACTCTTAATGAGTATTATTTCATCAGTTTATAAGGAAAAATATCATTTGAAATTGACAAGTTTATCATTTTAAAAGAGCAACTTTACATTTATTGAGATTATAAAATTCAAGACATTAAAGTAGTTAAATTTCATAGAATAAATATATTTTTGCAGTGAGACCTCTGAACTTCCTATATTACTTTGTAACTTCCAATACAATGGAAATCCCTGGTTTTCTCTTTCTGAAATCTTCCACGATAGCATCTGAAAAATGCCTCCACCACCCCCTGCCGAGTAATGAAACGCTGCTCACCTGGTGTCTCTGGCCAACGGCCCAGATCTGCCGGGGAGTGGCTCTTCATGGAACTCAGCTTTCTGCAGGAGAAGACTCAGCCGGTTTCTCTTTTCCTTAGCCCTGTGATGAAAAGGTATTAGCCTCAGGACATCTGGGACCACAGACTCTGTCCCTGCGACTGTCAAGTTGGGAACAGATGACTGCTCCAGACAGCCATTGTCACCCACCACCCAAACTCAATGGTTTTCTTAAAGAATTTCACTTAAACACTATGTTTGTAGAGGAATTAGGATAGTATATGTGAAATATTTTCCCTCAGTGACTGCAAACTATTTAAGATTCTATTTCCGTAAAGATTGTTACTGGTTTGTGTAGTTAAAATTTTTGCACTTTTTTTAAACGAAAACACTAGACTCAACAGTTTACTTCCAATAAAAACTTATTTTTCATGGCAACAGTACAATCAATATATTTTAAATTGGCTATTTTAAAAACAAGGGCTAACAAATATTCATCAGTAATGTTTTTTTAAAGTGTAAGGCAGATTTAAAAAATTATGATTTTACCTGATTTTGGGGTCTTTGCTTGCTTCTTCTTTTGATGAACCATGTATTAACTTGAAAAAGGTTTTTTCCTTTGACTCACACATATTTAATTGAGAAAAGAAAATCAGTGATGTTCCCATGGTCTCTCTAACACGCAGAGATGTGTGATTTATTATGTCCTTCACTTGTCAATGTTGTAAGTCCATTGTTATCCATGGTAGAAGGAAACGTTATCTCCACTCTGTCAGCAGCAGCTAAAATGTAAAGGAAAGAAAGAGTTCCAAGATCCGTGTCTCTGCCCCTGTAGAAACTGGAGAATGTGGAAGTGAAGAACCGAAGTGCAGCCGGGCCCCGCGTTGTTTGGGGAAATGACACCGCAGACGCACAGGGCACGCTGGGCCCCCAAGATAAAGACCAGTGTTGCCACAGCACTTCTCTTTCCCGTTTGTGCAACCCGCTGATGCTCCAGCAGACCAGGCGACCCTGCCGTTCCCCACACGGGCTTCTGGGAAGCTCTTGGATGCGCTCAGTGCGTGTTCCAGCGTGCCGTGGCGGAGCTCTGCGCCGCGCCTCGAGATGGCCGTTTGCATGTTAGCTCTGTCGATGTCCTTATTAAAAAACAAACTGCAGCCCTGGCTAGTGTAGCTTAGTGGATTGAGCGCAGGCCTGCAAGCCAGAGCATCGCTGACGTGATTCCCAGTCAGGGCACATGCCTGGGTTGCAGGCCATATCCCCAGTATGGGGTGTGCTAGAGGCAACCGTACATTGATGTTTCACTCCCTCTCTTTCTCCCTCCCTTCCCCAACTGTCTAAAAATAAATAAATAAAATCTTTTAAAAATAAAATAAAATAAACCGCAGCCCCAAATCAGCTCAGCCTCCATCCCTGGAACTGCTTCATGAGACCCAAATAGCTGGGAAATACTGATTTAGTCTGTAACTCAGTTTTTTTAGGAGAGGAAACTAAGGGTGGTAGACATTAAGGGACTTCTCACAAGGTCCCAGAAGTCAGTGGGGGACATGAAATTCTCAGGGTCTCTGATCACCAGTAGCGAAGGCTTTAATTACTCTATAATTGTAGGAGAGGATTTAGGAGTAAGAGCTCGAATTCAGACTCTTTACAAAGAATTTGCATTTTTTGGTAAAGTTATTAAACAAGTTTTAGGTCCTATAAGTGTTATTTTCCTGAAGGCAATAATTTTAATTTTCTTTCTTTCTTTTCCCCAAGCCCCACTCCATTCCTAACTATTTCATTTGTACCAATGAAATTACTGATGTGGTTTTGCTAGGCTAGCATGTTTAAATACAAGTTAAATGACTTGGAATTAAAAGATATGCATGAACATTTTCCTGAGGTATTTTAAAATTGCATAAACTTCCAGTTCTTTATGGATTTGTGAGATGGTATCATAGTTGCCAACCTATGCTCTGTTTTTATTAGGAGAAAAAAATGTCTTCTCTCTTACCTTCACCTCATATAAAAAAAAAAAAACTCTCTTTCCACACTGCCATTCTCAGCTTACATCCTGCCTTTCCAAAGGCTTTCTAAAAATTGCTGAAGGAGCAGGAGCGATACTCGGGTAAATCCCCTGGGTAATGAGTACAGGGGAAACTGTCCAATGGGGTCCTACCACTCGCCCGAGATCCCAGGCTGCCTGTAATTACCTGCGTCTGACAGCCCCGCATCCTGACGTGACAAAGTCTTGCGCAAATAACCCATCCAGTTCTTGAAATCCTACTTCATTTCCTGATTCTATTAGCCTAAACCCTTCACAAAAGTGTTCTCTTACATCAGGAAATAATTGAAGCAGTTTTCAAAACACCTTTGAAGCTCATCCTAAATGTTCACCCAGCTTTGATACCCTGCTGTAGCTAAATCGTGAGCAATAATATGGATGTGCCCCAGCTGCATTTTAAATACTGCACAATCTCACTCATATGTGGAACCACGGGACAGACTGACGGCTGTCAGAGGGGACAGAGGAGGGACAGCTGACTGAAGGAAGGTGAAGGGACTGGTCAAAGATCCTGTATGCATAACCCGTAGACACAGACCACAGTGTGGTGACCGGACACAGGGGAGGGGTGTGGGGGCTGAGAGGAGGGGGACAAAGGGGAGGAAATGGGGACATCTGTGGTAGTGTCAACAATAAAAATAGTGGAGAAAAATCAAACAAAAAATCAGGAAAAAAATTGAATATACCAAAAAAAATCTCCTTACTTTGTAGGAGAGCAATAAGTAATTTTAGATAATGAAAAGTATGGTTAAGAAATTTAATAAGAGAAATGGTGTACTTTATCTCCAACAGACAGGGAATTTGCCGCTTTTCTGGAAAAAAAAACCTCACACTTCATTAGTTACATAAATGTGTAATCACTGTGTTGTACACCTGAAGCTAATATAATATTGTATTTTAACTAATTGAAAAATTTAAAAAAGTTACAGTTTGCCGAAAGGGTGATACTTCAGCTGAGAAGAAAGAGATGCACACAAATGTATAGAAAATAACCCAAGCAGAGGGGTGGGGGCGGCAGGTGCAAAGGCGCAGGGAGCATGTGGGGTCATCAGCAGGGAGGTCCAGAGAGACAGTATTGGGACATTGAAACAGTACGTGGTGGGGGAAGCTTACGAAATAGACTGGTGCTGCGAATCCAGATAAGGATATGGATGCCTGGGTGGGGAAATGCAGATCTTTGGTGCTGATAGGGCCGAGATATTGATAAGCCAGGAAATTGGGCAAAGCGTGGTCCTGGGAGCTGAAGTCGCTAAGAGTGATGACAAGGGCATGGCTGGGGAGACGGATCAGAAGTAGCGTTGGCTGTGAACCCAGAGCCCAGGTTTCCCGTCACCTCTCAGAAGAGACACAAGTCATCTGGTTCCTGTGCTTTAGGACAAAAGAGTTCTTCTTGTACTGAGACGGGAAGAGGGGACAGAGCCGCGGGACATGAAAGCTAGTCCTTGTCCCTCTGTCTTCTCCATCAAGTATGGAACTCCAGAAGCTACACCTTCTTTAAGTTTAATGAAATGAAATGAAAGCACTGGCTTGTGTCTTAATACTGTGTTACCTCTACTTCAAAGCTAAGGACTGGAATATGGTGAGGCACCAATACCTGTTTGACCAATAAATGAATCTATGAAAAAAAAACCATAAAAAATGTCTGTGCAAAATTTCCAGCACTTTGGCAATTCACATGACAGAGATCTTCCCCAGTCCACGTGCACAGGAGACAGCGTGTGCAGTGGGCAGTGCATGCGCACACCAGGATCGAGCCCTGTTAGTCACACCCGCTAGGGTCCAAGGCGAGTTCTTCAGCCTCACAGAGGCTGAGTTTCCTTCTCTCCCATGCTCCCGGTCAGCGCTCTGTGCCCAGATTCAAGTGGAAGATCAATAAAAGAGCCTAAAACATTGCCTTCCCACATCTGTGGTTACGAAGCTGTGTTATAGGTACAAGTATTTTGAAGATTCGGTTCTTTCAAGATAGTGAATAGGTAGTGACTTCTACACACTTTTTCTAGCTGCAGACTCCATGGGGGTCATTGACTGGGCGACTTCATGGGTTCAGGAATATGGTAGGATTGCCGTTTGCCGCTTCCTAAGGCTTGGAGGAGCCGCAGGACCAGCTCTACCCAATGTGTTGTGAGTGGAAGTCGGTGTGGGCTGGGCATTGAATGGCCTCTCGAGGCCCTCGGGCATTCTCATGCTCCTTCTTCTACTGGGTGGGAGCAGAAATCAAACGTGGCACTCAGGGTCCCTGCCTGAGCGTCCTTGCATAAATAACGTGCTCTCTCTCCTTCGACATAGACCAGACCATGGACGTGATGGGGTACCTGTCCCTGCTGAGATTATGTCACCTTGTAGTCAAAGTTGAAGGAATTCTGCAGGTGTAATTAAGGTCTTTAATCATCTGACTTTAAGTTACTCAAAATTATTCTGGACGAGCTCAATGTAATGAAGTGGTTCCTTAAAGGGGAAATTCTTCTGCTGGGCTGTCACGTCATCTGTGAGAGGGGCATCTAGGACCTGAGGTCACGCCCTGGCTAGCAGTCAGCAGTCGAAAGGGGACCGCTGTCCCACATGCACAAGAACTGAACAGTGCCAGCTGCCGTGTGATCTGGGAAGGGGACCGTGAGTTTTGCAAACACCGTAGGCTCATTAACACCATGCATACCATCTTGCGATGTCCTGAGCAGAGGACTCAGCTAGGTCATGCCCAGGCCCTGACCCACAACAACCATGAGGTAATAAATGTGCCTTCTTGTAAGCCATTGAATGTGTGGCAATTCTTCACAAACAGAAAGCAAATATATAAGCAACAACATTATTAGATTGCCCGGGCAGGTTAGTTCCCTTATGTGTAGATAAAAGGTGAGCAAAAACTGAAATTCTGTTTTCTTAAAGTACTGAGATTTCAGAGCTTTTCCTTCTTTCTTTTTTCCTCCCTTCCCTCTTCCCTCCCTTCTTTCCTCTCTCTTTCATCTACAACCTAAACTAGCCTATCCTAACTGATACAAATTTGGCACGGGAAGCCAAATGCTATAATAACAGAATGAACATATTTTACATTGCTTTGAGACATTTGCTTGAGTGGCGAGGAAACTCTTATTAGAGACTCAAACCCTATTCGCCCATGTTATGTGGTGGAAAACACATCATCGGACATCCAGTACGGTCCTGTGCAACGCAGGTAATCTATCCCTGACCTGGTTAGTTTAGGGACAGTGTTTGGGAAACAGGACGTCAGTAGTGCGAGTTGACTCCTGTTGGCTGCATTTGGGAAATGCAAAGATGAACAGGCGGCTTCAGAAATAATTGACCAGTGTGTAAACAGAAATGAAAGAGCTTAGAGAAAGTCCAAAATGTGAGGAATTGTAGGATGGGAAAAAGAAATCGCTTTTCAGCCCTGACTTGTAAAAGATAATACTGGGAAAATCCTTGAACAACAAAGGTTGATTAAAACTCAGTCATGCAGAAAGAATGCAATCAAGGGTTTGGCTGTCAAATCCAGTTAAAACCTCCTGGCAGATTAAGGTGATAGAAGGCATGCCCATTCGATTGGACAAAATGGCTCAAGGCAAAAAGACTGCCACTAAACCCAAAAGTCTCAAGGACCTATCTTTACGTCAACAGAGAGTTATATTTACCAGGTTACTCTGGATAGAGCTCATGGCATCTGGCGCTGGCAGGAATCACAGATTTTTGCAGCTGACTTTTTGAGAGTTCCACCATGGGTCTGGGCTAGAAGCATGTATGATCGTTTGACGCTTACCTCTTGGGTCTCCAACTTTCTACAGGTGAGAAGCAGGCTGGGAACACTGACCAGCACCTGAGGACGTCACAACCCTCAATGTCCACTTCAGATGCACCGGGACAACAGAAGAGAGGAGACCCCTTTGGAGGCAGAGGTAAGAATCGAAGACGCCAAAGACCAGCACTTAGGATAACAGAAGTGAGGCCCAATGGAGATACATTTACCACTACCTGTGTGGAGTCTGCTTCTCCCTTTTGCTCAGGGGACTTCAGAGCACATGTCATCGGTGGGGCACCGATGACATTTGTGAACTCTCTTCCCAGTTGTGAATGGGAGTACTTATTCTGTCCTATTTTGGTTCAGCCACAGTAGATTTCTGGAGGCGGGCCACACAGTGTTTTGATGTTTCTGTAGATCAAGGTAGGGTCATATCTAGATCTGCTGTAGTGATGAGTGCTTGTCACTTAGAGATCATGGACTTTGAGGTTTGGGTCTTGACTTTGGGGGACTTTGGAGTGCCTTGGACGTGAATGTGAACCAAGTAGATGCCGAGAGAACAGACGTCTAGTGTTAGTGCTGTTAGCCACACAGTCCTGTCGTAGTTTCCGCATCCGGGCCTAAGGCAGGACTGCATGGCCGAGGTCGCTATTGGTGGGTGCACTTAGAAAACCGGGGTGGCCGCTGAGCCGTGGCCAGAGTGAGGGCTGAGCATTTAATCGATGGTACAACACAGTTCCGAACTCTCCGAATCACCCCAGATTCAGACCTAAGTAGGGCGTCCTTCTATTCTCAATTGCGGTTGCAAACTTCTGAAAAGAGAGGACACCAATAAACTAACAGATTCTAAATTGGGGATGATGGACTTGTGGAGTTAGAAATAGTGAGAGAGACTGGCGACAAAGAAGAAAAAATAAAGTTTCAAAAATGAAAAAAGAAAAGGAAAAATTATTGAGGGGGGGAGCAGTAGGCAGGAAATATTCCCAGGTATTAGGGCCGTTTTGACGGGGGTGGCTCTATTGGTACGGGACCCAGGGTGACTGTGATGAACTAAGTCACATAGTGCAAGCTAAAATGATGCCACTTTAGGTTTCAGTCACTGAGGTTTGGGAGTTACTTGTTTCCAAATCAGAACTCTACCAATCCCGAGTGACCCCAAAAGGAAATTTCTGTCACTTCCCTGAACGTGTCTTATCAGGAGATCTCCCCACGAGCTCCAGTCCTTCAGTATTTGATATACAGAATGGAATTCTGATATTTAATTTAAAATTTGTTTTCATAAGAAATTATTGTTATCAACCTGTGAAAAGTTCTACAGTACAAATTCTTAAATATTATTACATTTAAATGCCTGGGAAGTTGGTAGAGCTGGAATTAACATTGAAACTGCTTGTTGATGTAAGTGATTCTATTTATAATGTCAAGATAGATTAGCTTAAATACTGCATTTTAGCTGCGATGGAGGTTGAAGTGCTGAAAGTTAAAATTACAGGTTTTGAGTGAATTTACCTATGAATTAAGTCGACTGCTCTTAGGTAATGTTTCGGCAGCTTATCAAAGCCACACGCACATTCATCATAAGTCTACTCGTATGAAAAACCTTAATTGTGCTAACACTCTTACAACGATATGATTGTGATGGAGTTCCAACACAGCGTCGTTTCGTTTCTCGCCAGACAAAACCCGTGTTTGTCTCATCAAGAACTTTCAGGGCAAAGATAATTGTTGTAAACTGCGTGAAGGAAAGATCGCAGGAGGCGAGAGCTGACTTAGCACTTGGCTTCACTCTCTGTGCTCCTGTCTTCATGCAGTTTTTGTTCCAGGAATTTTTTTTTTTAAATTTTTGGATTGCACATTGGATAGGAGGCATTTAAGATTTTACTAGGTATTCCTTGTTGATTCCATTGGAATGGTTGGTTCAGTCCTTGGTTGCCATAGTGATGGAAAGGGACAGAGAACAACCTTTCCCGGACGTCTGACCACGAAGGCAGGTGGTGTGGCGGCAGCTGCCAGGGGTTCATGTGGGTGAAGGTCAGGCAGCAAGGCACGAAGACACACGTTTCTTGGTAGACAGAGACGGATCGGGCAATGCACTCCTACAGGAACAGAAATGCATCTCCACCTAATGGCGTTGCTCATGAACAAAGACTTTTAGGGCTTTTTGGGGAAAACAAAGTCCCTGCTGATTGTAGCGCCGGGTGAGAGGGAGATGAGATACCCATCCCAGGGACACAAGGCGTGCTGCAGTGCCATTTGCAGTCGCAGGGGGGCGCCGTTCCAGCCATCACCTCCGCCACCAGTCAGCATCGCTTGAGAACATTTTCACCCAGTCCTGCTACAGGAACGTCAGAGGTCAGGAGTCTCTGAGCAGGGGCGTGGGGGGGGGGTGATGCACAAGGGCCAGACTTGGTGTGGAACTTTGGAGAAATAAAAATAGGGAGGAAGCCTTGAATAAATGTTCAGATATTGCCAGTCAGGGTTGTTTTTCTTACAATCGTCGCATTTCCCAAAGCAAACGTGTGGAGAAGAGGCAGTATATATCATGCTTCCATCCCGCTCGCAGGTTGGAAGGGGGGATGAGGAAAACACTTAAAATACTGAGAAGAGGAGGGGCTGCCAACAACATTCCTGACAGCGCCCGGGGCCAAAAGCCTGTCCTCACCATCAGAGACGCGTCACTGCGTGTGCGTGGCATGGGTGGGGGATGAAAGCGGGCCAGCCGAGGATTTCAGACACGTCCGAGTAGATCGGGTCTGTGCGCGTGTGTCAGAGAGGAGGGTCTGGACAGACAGCGAAAGAAAGGAGCGTGTTTAAAACGGGAGACAAGTGAAAATTCAAGAACAGGGAGGGAGCAGGCATAGCGCTTCGAGTTGCAGAAACTTTTGCACACATTTTGACAAAGAGGGTATTTTTAACAGTGGGAAACAAGCACAAGAAGATGAGTTTGCAAAGGTCGGGTTGGGACGCTTTCACCGAGAAACCTGGATAATATGCCATGCGTTCACTGTCCCCAGGTTTATTTTGCAACAGTTTGAGGCCAGTTCCTGGAGAAAGCACTGAAATTCACCTAAAAAAATCCCCTTTCGTTAGCCCATAGATAAAAAAAAGATAAATTTATTTTATTCATCATACAGTAACAGAGGTGACCAGCATTTCCTGTGACGAGGAAGACTCACTAGAGTCACCAACGAAGAAGATGTCCCTGAGTGGACCTGTCAGGCCCTCTGCTCGTAGCTCTGGCGCAGCCCTTGTCCCGGGGCCTTGTCCTTGTCCCTCACCCCATTTTTGGCAAAAGCACTGAAAAGCCAGTTTAGCAAGAATCACCCTTACTCTTGACAGCTGAGCACCCTTAGATATGTTGAATTATGCATCCACCCCTTTGCTCACTCTGGCCTCCCTTCAGCGAGAATCCCGTTAAACCACCGTGGCAAGAGTCTCCCCACCCCTGATGTCTCTCCCAGGTGGTTTTCCATGTGCCGGTTGCCCCCATCCTTCCTGGCCGCAAGCCCCAGTGCACTTGTCCTCCTTGTGGCAGAGCCCTGGCCCTCTGGCTCCTCGGTTGCAATAGTGCGGACACCACAGCTTTGGTCCTGAATGAAGGCTGCCTGGCCACTCCGACAAATGCCCCAGTGGTGTCTTCTTTAACATCACACGTGACCGTTTCACCAAATGAAAGAAGGCAGTGGACGAAGTGAGTTGGTGAGTCAGTGAGTCGAAGGAGAGGGTTCTTTCAAGTTTCACTGCCCTTGCGGAAAATCTACGGGAGAGGGAGTATTCTGCTGAAGAGAGATTTTCTCTAACATGCAGGTGCGACCTGTGAAAAGGATTGCTCAGATTGGAGGAGGGAGGTCAGAGGCTGGGGTGGCGGGGAACCTAGAAATGAGAGTGGGCAAACGTCAGCATTCTGCTGAAGGGAACGGGTTAAGGACGGAGCCCAGGGGCGGGGGCGGCGACAAGGAAGGAGCACATTTCAGGCCTGTTCTAGGTGCTTTCTCCACAAACTACTTAAATCCTCCCAAAGTGGAGAACTAAACCAGCAGCATTTCACTCCTAAGGGATAAAGTCGTGCCATAAAGATTTTATAGGCGCAGATATACCCTTCATTTCCCATTTATCACATGACAATGCCTTCCAAATGGATTCAGAAGCCATTTTCATTTCAAATAAATTCTGCAAAGCATTTAAGAAGTTTCTTCAATTAATCATGTCTTAACTTGACCTTTGAAACTGAGATTATATAACCCATTTTAAAACTCATATCTGTTTTCAGTGCCCACTTCTTGCTTATGAAAATGCTGTCACTTAACTCAAATCCCTGTAGTGCATATGTGTGTTGCTGCATAATTTTATGATAGGCATTGCGATCTGTCATGTATTTAGATCACTTACATATTTTCGTCAACTCGAATATTTTAAAATATTATGATGACAGAGGGCACTCGTGTCTTCTGTGGTTCCATATAGTTCCCAAGAGGTAGCTACTCTGAGTAATGAATTGTTTACGAAAGAACAAAAGTACACGTACCTTTAAAAAGAAAACAACACAACCTCAGAGAAAAAGCCTTCACAATGAACTTGAAATACGTTGCCTGTCCTAAGATTTCTGCCGTACCTGTTTCTCTGCTGTTAGCCAGACCTCAGACTGCTGTGCGTACCGCCATATGAAGTATCTCTCTCCTTCAGCCCTCACTCCCACACTGCTCATCCTTTGTGAAATATATCCCCACCCTTTTCTCCATGGGTCTCCTTTTACATGCGGTAGGTCTGCAGAGCTCAGAGCTTCTTTTTGGAGGACGTTTACATGACCGAGCATCCAGTTCTCCGGGCACAACCAGTCTGCTCCCTTCTCCAGAAGACGATGACATCGACAGCAGTGGCGTTGGTTGAGGTGAGAGTTATGATGCCAGATGCCATATGAACCAATTGCATGGACATAAATGTCCTGGTTGAAAACAGAATGGTGTTTCTTGATACCGGAGCACATCACTGTGAGATTTCTCCTCCGACCATAGTCAGGAAAAAGCTAAGTGAATGTTGGTTGTGCGAGTGGAGTTTCAACAGCTCTCCCGGAGGGAGGGACAGAAGGAGCTACCAGCACAGAGTCAGGCACGCAGATGGGTGAGTGCAGGTGGGTGCTGTGGAGGCAGGTGAACAGTGGACACCTGGAGGAGCTGCCAGGCCAGGCAGCGCGGCTCCAGTGGAGAGTCTGTGGGCCACCTACCACAATCATACAGTTTCAAAATACAATGAAATACAAATGCAGGTACTGTTCATAAAAACTGGGCCATTTAAAAGAGGATTTCATGCATTTCAGCCATAGATAGGCATTCGGAAGTTATATTTTTCCACACCGTCTATTTTAGAAATCCTTTCCAGTGCCCAGCCTCCAGCACGACTTAACGAGTATTTATGGAACCCTCTCCCACGGTGCATCCAAGTGCAAGGTCCCTATGCATCCACTTCCTGTTCACTCTGTACCCTATGCTTTACTAAATACCCCCCACGTGGAATTGACTCATATGTATGTTGATGTATCCATATTTGGAGACAAAGCCTGCTTCCCCTTGTGACCCTAAAAGGCAGGACTCTAATCCACGGGGTGATGGGGGAGGGGCGCAGGGTTGGTCTGTAAAGAGGCAGATTTGCATAGAATTTTCTGATGAGGAGAACTGGCCACAAATACAGGCAGTAAAACATGCCCGAGCCCGTCATGATTAGTTTTCCACAAAAAGGCTCAAAGCCCCGTGTTGGAAATTCAGGACATTCACGTACAAGAGTTCTGGTGCCTTTCCAAACGTGACTTCTCCCGAGCCTCTGACTGTCCCTCACACACGGTGCACTCAGAAGAAGGACTTAATTCTGTTGCTTTCTGTTCTGCCGTCTCCGCATTAATTATACCATGTTAAACTCAAATTGTTTTCTGAGCCCGAGGTGGAACTTGTTTCTTGAGATGGCTGTAAATTGCCAGCGACGAGAAGTAATCCCCAAATTTCTCAGCCCACACATTCATTTTCATTGCAACTTTAGAGATTAAGAAGTCCTAGCCTAAGCGAATTGATTTCCCAGCCTGCACACTTTTCCAAGAACTGTCTGACTCAACGTGGACTAAAGAACTCTTAGACTTCTTTGTGTGAATCTGTCAATGTAAGGAAAACACATGAGGAAAAGTGGTTTCGTTAAGCGTGACTAACCACCGCCATGTTTGCAAAGGTGTTGCCCAGTGACCTTAAGAAGCAAGAGGAGTGTCCCAGTGGATGAGGGACTAAACCAGTGACCACAGAGGCTGATGCCACTGCCTGGACCTGGCCTCACAGGTAAGTCTGCTGATCATTTATACGTGAGGTTGTCACCCAGAGGCCAATGTGGAGGGCCCGCTTGGAAGGAACGATGGTTGGATGTTCTGCTTGGGAGGGAGACCTGTTGGCCTCGAACAGCTTGGGCAAAAAATATACTGGAGTGCTTGTGCAAGCGATAGACACCCTTCTGACACTCACCACTCTGTAGGAGGCGTTCAAGAGCAGGGCATGACTCCGCACTCCATTTTCATATGCTCATTTCCTGAGTGCTGCTTATTTAAGCTGTTTTATGTTTGATGACTTTGGAATTACATGCCTTTTCTATGTGTTGGTCAATTTATCTTTAGGAAACTGATGTTTCCCCAAGGTCATTGCAAATATATGCTGTGTTGTTTGCAAGTATGTGTTGCTGAGAGCAAAATATTAGCATCAGCCAGCATTGCCCCACCAGGGTTTATTTCTGAAGGTCTGAATCTTCAGGCTGGCCATAGTAACGGCAATAGCAATGTGTTATTTTCTTACATAACAATGATAAAATGCTATTTAGTGCAACATTATACAAGCCTACTTAGTTTTTAGTCTCTTCTGTATCACCCCCCACAGCACTGTCTATTTCTGAGCCTGAGTTCTGGTCTCTTGCAGATATTAATGGAAAATAATTACACACAACTCTGCCAGATAGACCATTACTCCCAATTCCCTTTGAATCTTTTAAACAAAATAGAATGGATCTTTCTTGATCATTTAATTATTGAATATAATTACTTAAAAGTTTGTAAGAGGACTTCTTATATTCACTTAAGAATAGATCATAAATCAAAATATTAGATCTTCAACACTGGATGTGTTCTGAAACTAAAATAAATAAAAGACCAGAAAAAAAAGCCAGATCTTGTTATAACGATATTATTGGCAAAACCCCTTGCAAAAATTTGCTAGCCATAAAGACAGGAACGTTGCTTTATTAACTGCATCATCCCCAGCACCAGGAAGACTGTCTGACACTTACTAGGGATTCAATGAATAGCTATCAGATGAACAATGAAATCGAACTTCAAAGAGTAAGCCTGCATTTAACACAGTTCTGACTTTTAAATTTGATACATAGAAATGGAATCTGGGGGGGGGGGTATTTGTTTACTGTTTTTTTTTCCTTTTGATTTAAGAGTAAAATGATAGACTGAGCCATGTATCCAGCAGAAGAATTTCTGAATGACCTTTGCTAGTTGTGTCATGCATTCAAAGGGCTGAGGAGAGCCCACCGAACTGGGCTGCTCACGGTCCTCATGGTATCAGCCCACCAATGAGGCGACAGTGGGTGTCCACCATGCACTCACTTCTGGGAGAAAACAAGAAGAAGGATAAGCCTGTCTCTACCTCGAAGGACCTAGCAGTCAGAGAGGAGTGGTCCACACATTCGGGACCTCCCTCCCCCCAAATCATTGTGAAACACTGGTTTCACAATGTCGTGTGAAACACTGAGCTGTTTAATGACTTAAAATCCCTAGATGAAAAATACAACATGGAGTGCTTCTGTTGTTCTCAAGGGCAGCAGCGAGGTCTCTTGTCAGCCAGAGGTGGCACTCCGGCGGCCCCAGGCAGGACCGTAGACTTGTTCTGTGTTGCCTACACAAGGTTACAAAGGAAGGAGTCAGTGTTGAACTAGTAAAGATTTTAGATCGTGAAATATTTTCATTGCTTCTCCTGGAAAATAATTGCAGACAACCTGGCATCATTGGGTTGGCCTTTTTTTGCGGGAGTGGGGGTGCAAGGTGACCAGTGGCTGTCACTTTTAAGAGGTACTGATGCCTTCACATGAACTGTGACTCTTTTATATATTTTTGTTACTCTCCTTGGAGCATAAGAGTCTGTTACTCTGGTGCTTGCTTCCACAACACGACTCGGTGTGCTGATGTTTCCTTTGACCTTGCTGGCACAAAGGGCAGGGATGTCTGTCTCCCATTTTAGGACAACTAGGCAACGAGGTTTCTAGGAAGGTGGGTTCTTACTCATAGAGTGGGCATCACCCACCTGCGCCATCTAATTACATGCAGGAAAGATCTAGAGACCAGACCCAGAACCATTAATCTCATGTTTTGCACTTTGTGACTTTTGCTGTTGCTTTAGTATCAGCAGTCAGTCATTTCATTAATTATTTCTTTATAGTGGATTTTAAGGAATAATTCTTTACTCTGCTCACATGAGCTTCCTCTTCAAAATCATGCAGCCCTCACGGGCATTCCGGAGCTTACTGTCCATTTATCCCATCCGTTATTTATAAATGTCTATTCTGGTAATTTATTTTTATTGTTATTATTTTTCAGTTTCAGAAACCTTTGTTGAAATGGAATTATTTGTGAAAGACCAATTTGGGAAGGGATGTGGTTTGGATGGAATGCGGTAGATTCTGCCCTTTGCTACCCACAGTCATTCTCAACATATGTGATACCTAGATTTTCTGGGGGGTGGTGGGGGTAGGGGCAGACTTGTCTTGTTTCTGGTGATGGACACAGGTGGAGAGAGAGAAACCTAGACTGTGGTTTTTTACAAGAAAGAGGTGCGCTCTTTTACTGTTTGAGGAATTCCAACATGTCATTGAAGTTCAGTCAGTTACTGTGGAAGTCTCTCTCTTGCTCCCTCCTCAGCTGTGGTGTTTGGCATGGTAACTAGTGTTTCCAAGCGTCCTAGCTTCCAGCTGCTCAGCAAGCGCAGTCCATCAGCCTTGCAGTCGCTGTTCTGGTTGTCGGGCCATAGAATCGAGACGCTTTCCTCTTGAGGGGTCACACCCCAAGGCCTTTACAGACACCTGACCAGGGAGTTCAAAACTTCATAGTGTCAGTAGTGGAGTAGATGTTAGGGGAATGTACAGGAAGCACAGGTACTTGACCTTGAAGGAGACAAAGAATTGAGTGTGTTGAAGAGCATGTTCACTACGACTTGGAGTATTATTTCACAGTATCAGACATTGCTGTGTCTGCTGAGTAACTGGCCATGCGTTTGAGAACAAAAGGGGTTCAGGTGTGCTACGACATTTGCAGTTTGTCCTGGGGGCTGAGGCGTGTGCACATGGCCCGAAGGTGGCTGGTTAGAACTAGCTCCTGAGGTTTTGAATTTGAAGAAATAGATTCTAATGACTAGAGTGAAGGGTTGCTTCCAGAAACAATGAGAAACAGCAGCGTCCACTTCCATGGGTGGTGGGGCCAGCAGTCACAGGGGAAGTGTCCTGGAGCCAGCACCAGCGTGCCTGGTGGGGGCAGCAGGCAGCGGTGCCCACCCACGATTGATACTTCGTGGCGTGATTTCAGCTCGGGTTCTGGCCGCAGAGCTTCCCTTTCTTGGGGCCCAAACTTCCCACCATTTTCCCCAGAAATTCTATAATCTGTTTAACACTCTATCAGCACTTTTCGTTCTTGCTTAAATCAGCCAGAGCTTGCATTTGTAGCTTGTGTTCAGTCCTGCACTGTGATTAATATGTGATGATAGGTGACAAAATTGATAACATGTGCCACTGTGTTTGCTGCTAAAGAACTGGAAAAGGACAAGAGTCAGGCTCCTGAAGTGTCAGTGACAGCCACAGGCTCCTTTGGGGAGCGTTCATCAGGCAGAGCTCCTGCGTCCTCCATCAGTATTTAAAATACTCTGCTTTGTTGAGCACATAGTTACCGGGTCTGGGGAGAAAATTCTTCTGCTTAACTAGGTGAAGAGACTTTAGTTAATAGCACTGAGGGGCAGTGAGCGCTTTTTGCAGGGCCCGAGAGGAGCCTGAACGTATCGTTGGACACATTGTAGCATCCTCAGCTCTTTGGGTGGAAGCGACCCTTCTGAGGCCATGGAATCCGAACTCCTACTTGATCCACAGAACTTATGGAAACATTGTCATTCCCAAATGGTGGTAGGCTGGTAACTGCCAGGCCAGGGCCTGTCACTGTTACTGTGGTTTCATCAGCACAGGCACCTGGAGAAAGGCCCGAGGCTGCGCTGTCAGGAGGGCAAGCCCGGTCGGGGACAGCGCCCCACTGGACAGGCCCCTGAGCGCGGAGCAGTGCCTCCGGGGGCTTAACTGTGCCTTCATGAGCCGTCACCGCTTTTCCCACGTCTGCAGTTTGGGACACGCACAGCACAGAAATCACAATGAAAGGGAGTTCCACTTGGCCACTCCTCTCCCTCACAACAAGCCGGATTCAGAGTCTCTTGAATGGCCCTGACATGTATCACCGTCACAGCCTGGGGGACAGGGACAGATTCAGTTGCATCAGCGAGTGAGAATGGATCTCTTCTCTTCATCTCCAAATTCTCTACATCGCCGTTGGACTGTCCTCGTGAAAACACGTCTGGTTCGGAGCCGCGCGCTGGCTTCCCAGCAGTTCTGGGCGGCACTCTCACCCGCTCAGAGCTCTACACCTGCATGGCGTTGGGTGAAACGGTGACTGCATCGACGGTAAGGTGTTGTTTCATTTGTGAGGAGAACTGTGTTGAACAAGAAAGGTATCCTCAGGTGAGAACCGCCCACCTGGGTAACCCGCGTCTCCCGTGGAGAGCTCCGTGCTCAGCCAGCTAGCTCGTCAGGAGCAGGAGAGTCAGAATGGTCTTTCACGTTCTAACGAGCTCTGTAGCAGTCACCTCGGTGGCTGTGTCTTTAAGCTAATACAGCTCCAGCTGCTTGAGTGAGAGCTTGTTTTTATGCCAGCTTCTCTGCTGGGCACTTTCTCTCTATGTATCGCCTCCTCGGAAGATGGCTAGCTAGCTCAGGTGCTTGTTTTTCAAACCCATCAGGCTTCGTCTAATGCAAACTCCACTCCCCCATGCTTCCTACTGGCCTCCCCATCCTTCTGTCCCGTCCGTTGCCTTTGTCGCTGGAGATGTAAACATGAGTCATGAGCGAGAATGAAAGCTCCTCTGCTGAAACTTCACAGAATGAGATCGACCCAGTCATGCACTTGTCTGGCCTCTGAGCACGTGACCTGTAGTCTTCAGAGCAGCGTCACTCTGCGTCGTCGGAACCGGCCTGCGGGGCAGCACCCTATCAATGCCTCAGGATGCAAACCCGACGCATCTGTGATCCCTGGCTCGCCCGGGATCCTCAGCCCAACAAGTCACTTGAGCTCTCTGTCTGGAGAGGTTCCTCTGAAGAAATAATAGGGGTGAAGTAAATGATGTCCAGTGTCCCTTTCACCTTGGGCTTCTCCAGGGCTGTGACCTACTGAAGAGGTGCGTTAATTAGCCCTAATGTGTCTTCCCGAGTCAGCTGCATTTATCCACGGGCTCAGCCGGCATCTTTACTTGAGAAACATACAGGCATCTCGACTTGCAACACGGTCTGAGCCAAACTGAGCCTCTTTCTTCCCCAACCAATCGAGAATCCCTAAATGGGTCCCTGATAGAACTCCCTGCCTTATAACATAAGTGAGAATAGGAAATAATCTAGGACTTTATCTCTCTTACTTGGAGCATCAACTCGGTTACCAACCCCTGCACATCAGTTACCGAGACTCCCTCAAATCTGTCCCGTTGACTTCCTTCCGCTCTCGCTTTCTCCTCCGGAGTCCAGGGACTGTTCCCCCCCTCACCCCGCCCCTCTCAGAGTTAGCATCAGGGTCTCCTAGCTCGTCTAGTGGTCCCTATGCTATGTCTCTTCTCCTGTCTCCATAGTGTCACCAAGAGCTGGTCTGTCTCCCTGCCTTTATACAATCTTTATCGATCTCTCAATCAATATCCTGCAAACCTCCTATGGCCCGTGATACTGATTTATGTGATTTCAATAATTTTTTCATTAGTCTCTCCACATCACTCAGCAGGGGTTTTGTTTGTTCTACGCTGAAGGCTTTCCCCACCCCTCCCACCTGCACCAGGTGACTCCTGCACAGCCTCCAGGGTCCAACTGGAAGGAGCCTCTCAGGGAAGAGGCAGGATACCTCACCGGCTCTTCCTCTGAGTGCTCACCGAGTCCAGGAACGTCTCTGCTGTTGTCCTCATCACACTGCGTCTGTTTATTCACTGAACTGTCTTTACTCTTGACTTTCCAAGTTCTTGGGACTGAGGACTGTATCTTCATCCCTGTCTTACTAGCGCACGTTAACTTGTCGGTGAAAACACACCATTTAAAGAGTAACATGCCATAACTATCCCCAAGAGCTTGAAGTAGACAGTGATGAGAGAAATATGCCACTGAGTTATTTAGGATCCAGAAATCTGAATGCAGAACCCAAGGGAGCATTAACTGTGGTGGGGGCTTCAGCCCATCCCTCGCACTGATGACAACTTCCAACTCAACAAACTGTGAAAACAACTTCCAGAGGCTGGGGACTGTGGACACAAGCAGGTGTCTTCTGGAGGAAAGGTAAAACATTTTTTTTTTCTTCTTTCTTTCAAGTTCCTGTTCCACAGGTCAGCCCCAGTCAGGATGCCATACCATTTGGAGATAAGACGGTGACAGAGTCATGTCATCCTGTGAGCTAGAAGACAGGAGAGCGAGCCCCTTTGGTTGGAACATAGCGGGGGTGGTAGAGGGAGAGAACCAGCTAAGGAGATCCCCTAATTCTGTGCATGAACCCTCAAAAGTTCTAGACTGCGTGTGCGTCTGGAGACTCAGCCCAGTGTAGCAGAGGCTCGGAGCAGTACGCTGAGAATGGCACCAGCCCCCCCCACCCCCCCACCCCCTGCGCAGGTGACACGGGACTTGGGGTGTAAGACTAGCGCGATGGAACGCCTCCCAAAACAAAACCCGATGTTTTGCAGAGATTTACGACAGAACCCAGAGCATACCTCATGCTTCCACAAGGGGAAAATTAAAATTACTCAATATTGAAAGAACCAGGAAAATGTGATTTATACTCAAGAAAAGGCAATAAAAAGATTTCAGCTGCAAGCTATTTCAGACATTGAAATTATCGGATAAAGGAAAG